>NQII01000031.1:694545-750493 GCA_002778355.1 Clitarchus hookeri
GCATAATAAGATACAAGTCTTTTCGAAACCCATTTGTAAGCGATAAATTAACAATTACGTTAAAACTTTAGAACTATTTCCTCTCTTTGTGCTGGCAACCTAACGGCATAACTGTATCCGCGCTCGCCGCTGTTTGTAATGTTATATGCATGTAGTTAACGGCTAGGGTGTTTTTTCAAATGTTGATTTTCAAAAGTTTCTTCCCGTCGTGAACCGACTATAGTACTGTTCTATTTGCTCATGACACTTGTATATTTGTAAGTCGTGTATCAATAATTCAACTAAAAAAAACGACATTATTTAAGCAAATGTTATTTTATCAGATTGAGTTTTATCAAACAAACTTTCAATATATTTCAACAAAACTAATTTTGAACTATTTTTTACTTGGAATAATACTTGTAAACTGAACACTATTTCATGTAATAACATTTTTAATTTAAAAACGCGGATGCTACTAAATTTTTAGTATTTAAATTCCAAATGTCATTATATGATCTTATTCGAAAGATTATTTCTGCTCCCTTCAACTGAGGTATAGGAGTAATATTTATAATTTTAGGGTTTTCAAGTTGATGCACTTTGCTTACTTTCAGTGAATTATTTCTTATGGTATAGTATTTTAGGAAAATTTAGTGGAAGCTAAAATAATTATAAATAAATTGCAGAAAGCAGCAATTAAAATAAATGTTACTGTAAAGCCATGTATCTTTCAAACATTTATTTATTGCTAACGGCTTACTCATATTACCATGTTAGTATATTTATTCAGTTATATTATTTGTTTTTTAAACAAAACTGGCCTAGTTTCATTTAAAATACTACTTTGTATCAGCACGATATAAGATATAAAAAATTAGTACTATCCAACAAATGTTCTAACAGAGTTAAAAAAAAGTACTGTTTTATACCGCTACATAAATGTTTAACAAATAACCATCGTATATTAAGCTCTTANACAGAGTTAAAAAAAAGTACTGTTTTATACCGCTACATAAATGTTTAACAAATAACCATCGTATATTAAGCTCTTATAAGAGTGTAATAGTACAAAGATAAAAAGTAGACTGAAGGAGTTATTTATTGCCAACACTTTTTACTCTGTAAAAGAATATTTGTTATCTTAATGTGTACTGTATTCTATACTTTTCATGTGATATTTATTTTTGTATTGCAATGTATGTCATGATTATTTATGTAACCAAAATTATTGTTCTGTATTGCCCTATTAGTGGTATGACATATTATGTTAATATATTATAGTAGTGTATATCGGCGACTTTGGCTCAAGCATCTGGCATGCAGGAGTTGGAGGCGGAGGTGGCGGCTGCCAGCCGGCGGCCTGGGACGGCCATGTTATCGACAAAATTGCCTTTTTCATTCCAAAAAGCACTTCCGAAATTAATTATATGACACAAATATCACCTTTTTCACAAAATATTTCCAAAAAAATTGAAAAATGAGGAAAGCTGATTTGAAGCTCCTAGAAGCATGTGCCGAAAAATTCCTAGTAGAGAAAAAGTATTAGAGTCTCTTGGCAGAATGAGCCACTTAATCCTCAGAGCAGGAAAGGAGGATTTGAGACTCCGACCAGATCAAGTGGACCGGGGAGGATCAGCGGACCTGGCACCCTCACCCCCTCTCTCCATCCACGACAAACCATCTCTTCCTCTCACCAACCAACATCCCTCCCACCAAACCCCACACCCACCTTCCCCATCACCCCTCACCNCTCACCAATACCCCCACCCACCAAAACCCCTTCCTCTTCAGCCTATTTCACACCACTTGTCGAAGGAAACTCGCTCTTAAAATGCCTGAGAACGTCGAGAGAATCATCATCCTTCTGATCAGATACTTCATCAACACTGTCTTCATAGTCATGATCATCAATGCTCTCTTCAAGATCGTCTTGACCTCCTGTTTCATTCTCAATATCAAGTTTACTTTTCTTTTTAAGAGTCGCATGGTTGTCATCAGTATTGCTACCTGCTGCAGCTCGCACCTGCAGCAAGCTGCCGTTATGCGCGTTACGGCTCTTTGAGAGGGAAGGCGGGGGGGACCCACCTTTATTCTCCCCTCCACCAGCCAGACCAGCTCGCTGTCTCGTCACCACCTTCACCCCCTGGGAAAACGAGGGAATAACTGACAGCAGGGACGNAGACCAGCTCGCTGTCTCGTCACCACCTTCACCCCCTGGGAAAACGAGGGAATAACTGACAGCAGGGACGTAGCTGGTGGCACAGAAGTTCCTCCTGCCTCCTGCTGGAGAAACCGACAAGTGTAGATGATCCACAAGAATATTCTAGTAATTAGGACCCTCGGCGCAATGCGGTATTTAGAGAAATTTCTGGGTGATGGGCTACGACCTTATAAATACAAACCCCAGTTGGACTGTCGGTAGTCGTCGTAGAAGCCTTTTAGATGAGTGCAGTAATCGAGCGACATGCAGAGGACGACGACGGGAGATTACGAGGCTACTGCGGACGGGGTATTTGTGGTGTGAATGGACGAGGGGGCGTTAAACTCGACGAGTGAAGGCTACTGTGCATGAGGGCGCTCGGAGAACTCTAAAACACTGCGGACTGGTGGGACTTGGACTAAACTGAGGTGGGACTGAATAACATGTGATAGGGACTTTATTGTAAATATTGGAACTGCCAAATATGGACATATAATTTTTAATATAATAGAAAATGTTTAGATACACTGTCTACTGGGGCTGATTTTTTATTATTTAATTATGCTAATTTCTTTGAAGTAATGAATTGTATTGATTGAATTCATTAATTTTAAACAGTAAGTTATATCAATTTATTGTGAGATATTCAGTCGAGAGAATTAGGTTTGTAGTTGTTATAAATAAAATTATAAAATTATAAATTACTCTTTTATTTAATTAAGACCTCCATCCCTTAACGAACTTGGTAAAGCCCACTGATTATGAGAAAATTTTAACAGTATTTTGAGCCAACGACAGTTTTTTTAAGTTCGTCGACTTCACTCGAAAGTCTTTCAAGTGCACATTCCACAAAAACTGACTTAACTGCTCTCATTCCTTCTTTAGCATTAACTGTCTCCTCATTATCGCCTTACGAATCAGTGCCCACCGATATAGCATGGGTTATTGGTGAAATCTCTTGATGGTTTCCAGTAGACGAACCCTTGCAGATCTCGATGTGTTCCTTCAATGTATCGCCTTGCATAAACTGCATGATACCAATGTCGTAATGCTTCATCTGTCGAATTTGACTCTTCGTTCAGGTGGTTCTCTCATGTCGTAGACCATGGCAGCTTTTTCTGAAGATTTTTCCACAGTAGTAACACTGTTTTCCATGTAATTTCCAGCAGTGGGAGAAGGTACATACATAGAGGTAAGCTCTATAATATACTTCGTACAATCGTTTACTTGCATCATATTCATGAAAAATCTGACGTTCTTTCTACAGTAGCAACTTGTGTATCTACTGTACCTAGCTACTGCTCTATATATAAACTTACTAACGTATTTCATCAATGAGGTTTAAGCAATATTATGCATCCATTCAACCAGAAATTTTATCTATTTCCTTGATCACATTACCATACAGTTACATCTTCAACAGTTTCTTCCAGAAAAGTTATTTTGCTCAGCTTGAACTCATGCTTCGCAAATGACCCATCCTGCTCCGGCAAATTACCCATTCCGCTCCACAAATGACCCTTAAAGAATGGGTAATTTTGGGGTCATTACATTTAATTTTGTATATTGTATCCATGATAATCATTAACGGTGCTAATACATAACCTATTTGTTCTCCATTTATTTAGTGCGTCACATGAACAGTGGAGGTTTTATGCCATATCCAGCGGACCAATCAACCGATTCAACCAAAGTGTCACACAAGTAGTGCTACAGTATAAATTAACATGTGTTGTATGTGGCAAACATTTTTTAATGGGGTTTATGTAAATAATTTATATTAATATGTTATATATTAAACGTTTCAACAGAATTCAAACAAATTTTCTACTATAACAGTATATATAAGAAACATTATTTATGCATACAGAAATCCTCTTTTGCCAAATTTGTTTTTGCAAAATAGTGTTAGGTAAGTAAATTGAACATTTTGCCATATTTCCTAAGCAATTCAAATAATTTCCACCAAAATTTGTACGCCTACAGAGGGTAATTTTAAGCAATTCTGTAAGACAGCCCCTTTTAAGAAAATAAGGTTTTTATGCCTTATCTCGGAGAGCAATCAACCAATTGTTCAGAACGAAAACTTTTCTATACAAGTTCTGAGAATTGTGAGCACAAATCTTTATACTAATAGTGATTATGTTTGAGGATTGGGGCGCGACAACAAAGGGAGGTACCTGACAACCTTGACCACCCCCATTCCCGGCTACCTGGTCAGTGCTGCAGCGCGACTAACAATGTGCGGATGGAGTGTTAGGAGAGAAACTTGTCGCCTACTGGGACGGCGTTCTTTCTCAAGCTATGTAGTGCACACAGCAGACTGTTGTTTCAGCAAAGTGAGCTGTGATTATGTATGTGTAATATCATTACAGTAGTAAAACGTATAAAGAAATCCAGTGATTGAACTAGTATCTATGGCAACCTCCACATTACCCATAGTGACAATCATGCTCGTTAGCAGGCGAAATCACTTCCGATTAAACACCGATTTCCACCAAATTTTTGACAAAAGTAGCATTATTGTAGGTTATGTAAGTTTATGTGCTTTTAGCTACTCAGAGACTTATTTTCAACACGATGGCCGTGTAAATATTTCAGGTTAGTAAACTCTTATCATTCAAAACATTAGAATGATTACATCCGAAGTTTATTCTCCAAATCCTTTCTCTGTTATGCAGTTGATGGCACGCTAGCTTAATTTTACGAGTTTTTCTGAATTCGAATCTCGGTTAAGACACTCGTGTATTTTAATTGTCTTGGTGCTGTTTCACACGTTTCTGGTTTCATCTCTTATGATATTGCTGTCAATAAGTTGTCAACGCCTACCTACAATCTGAGCCTTCAAGAACTTTACTAAAAATTATTTGCACCCACGAAGAGGAAAATAGGCTCATTAGTTATCAGTAACTTCTTGCTATAGTTAATTTCAAGTATGAGTTAAGGCAACTAACAGAACTTATTAAACATGCCACATTTTATGATTGAATGCATTATGTGTACTGTATTTAGCGTACATTCCAGTAGAAATAAGTGCTACTTTGACAATCTTGCTTCCTGTATGTATATTAATATATATATATATATATATGTATATTCATAACTGTGCGCATAGGTTTATATATATAAACATATAACGTGTGCCTTAAACCATTTAAATATTTCCACAAAATTTTCCTTAACATTCATAGCACCTAGTAAAGACTCAACTTTCACAGTTTTCCAGCGTATTAGTTCTTTCTTTCAAAGTGGCAGCTGGTCAGATTTTTAGGTACGATGCTATATTTCAGAAACCATAATACCTATTCAAACTAAATGTTCTATGTGGCAGTTTATGACGGCGGCATTTGTTTACTAGTTAAATACCTTTGCCCAACGTTATGGCAGACAGTGTCGCCTGCAAAATGAAGCTTTATGTAGAGACGTGAAAAATTCACGAGTCAAGCGACCGGTGGGCTATACTTCACTGCCTGACGTACGATCACAGAGACGACATGGCGTAGCGGTTCTTTGATGTGTGCGTACCCAGTCTCTGATTGGCTGCGCGAAACAATAGGAACCGGCCTGGTGTCTGATTGGCTACAGTATGCTGCTAAATATTCTAAATTGGCTAGGCTGCCTGGTTACCAGGTGCTGATTGGCGAAGGGCTTTCAAACATTTTGCTGGCAAGTGACGCAATTTCGCTGACGTGTATAGCTGTGGTTCGCGGTATAAGCGGCAATTTCATCTCTGTATTGCTAGGTACTCTGTGGCACGACCATGCAGCTATGAACTGTCCATTGGATATTTGCTGTCACAGCGGACGGTGATAATAAGCCTTAATTTCATTGCATGTTTATTATTGTCCCTGGGTTCTCAGGAGGTTTCACATAACTAGCGAACCAAACAACAGTAACATAAAGGTAGGTATTTTTGAAGATTCGCTTGTCCTGAAATCAATACGCGAATTTTTTAGGTCCCTCTGAATATTCCTGTATAATCTTAGAAACACAGCATATTATACTCTAAATTTGAATAAGTGAGAATTTCACTGTTTACATCATTTAACACAGCCTTATTTGTTCAACAGTCACTTCAGTAAATATAACTCACGAATTAGTTTATTAAAAGGCCGATTTCCTTCACTTATTGATTTAGTGATAATTTCCATTGATCCATCAACCATTTCAGTCGCTGTTTCCAGTTATATGTTTTCTGATTCTGACTGATGGACCAGTTGGAAAAATTATATAAAATTTTATAACACACATATTAATAAAATATATAAAACATAATTTTAAAATGGGGTTTTCTTATTTTATGTGAAAATAACATTTTACGAGATAATATGAACATTCAGTATTTTATTTCGTTTTTGCGTCTTTGATTTAGTTTACACGTTAATTATCATACTGCTTGGTCTGGAAGTATAAATTGCATTAAATGTGCTGAAGTGGATGCACTCATAAAAAATTAGTTGTTTTAACAATTATAATATTACCATTTGAACTAAAAAAAGGGGGGGGGGATTGCATATAATTTAAACCTACATATTTTAATAAGTATTTTTATACATATATTCCCCCCTCACCAGGCTTGATAGCTCACTTGGTACGATAGCGGTTTAAAATCATGGATACTGTGGATTCCAATGATTAGCATAGGATGTTTTTTTTATAATTTACGTGTAATTGCAAAACTCAAGCCACGGCTATCAGGATTGTGTTTATTTCTCGTAATGATTTACTTAAATTTAATAAAAAATATATTTACTTCGCCGCATGCAGTTGGCTGTGTCACTTATTAAATAAGCGAAATTAATTTACGGAAACAACCAGTGGTTTTCTGTAGATTCGAAGTGGATCCATTTTCACTGATTCAAGTATCTGCGTTTGACTGCGAATCAGTGGTTTTTCACTGATTACAATTTAGATTGTATCACATTTATGTTCTCTCAGTTTAATAGTATTTTGCATGAGATCTATTTCTTACTAGGCATTTCCCAAAAAACCTTTTTTCTCTCTGGTTTTATTCGTACTATAAATTAATTATTGTAATTGGTAGGTGAAATATATGTAAGTTCAATTTAACCAACAATAAGATAAATTTGTAAATATATGTACACCACGCTTGTGATACACACTTTATTTAGGAAAGAGCTAGCTAAACACGCCATACATGGGGTGATAATTCGAAGGTTTGATTCAAAAGACCTAAAGATACTGTGAACAGGATATTCCTATAAATTATCCGTATAAAATAGGAGCTTATGGCATGCAACCGTTCAACTTAAAATTATGCTTGTAAAAAGCTCACTGGAAGCCACCGAAGAGGCAAATCGATTTTTAAGTGTCGTCAAGGGACGTAATTACAAAGTGCTTCTCAGAGCACAGTTCCATTATTTACTCCGGTTTTAATGATCGGGGATTCCCAGAACAGCCGTAACTTTCAGACCGGGAACCACGCTGACACATGCCTTTAGTTAGCTTTCGGACGCCGTGGGGAAGATATTAACACCTGTGTGGCCGGTCTTCCAACCGAATGGGTTTCTTTTCAAGAGAGAGGCCGACTAGACATCCACAAAGCACGTAAAGGCAAAATAAATCTTTTGCGAGGTTAGTACTAAGGTGGGAGAATAAATCAAACGGAAGTGCTGGGAAAGGATCACTGTAAAACATATTGTGTAATTTTGTGATTTGGGCGGCTCTGAACACCGAGGTATTGAGAGCCGGTGAGGGTGAATGAGGTGAGTATATAACAGCGCCAGAATGAAGGGGCGGGTGAACGGGAGATCCTCGAGGAAACCCTCCGACCAGCGGCATCGTCTGGCCCGATTCCCACATGCAAAAATCCGGGAGCGACCCGGCCGGGGATTGAGCCCAGTTCGCCTTGGTGGGAGGCGAACAGGCTAACCGCTCACTTTACACTTAATGTATGTAGCAGAAGTGTCTCCCCTGACATCGGTGTAATTTTACACCAACATATGTCAATGTTTTTTTCACTCTGCGTCCAAGTAAATTTATCCTACAAATTAGTAAAATATCATATAAATTGTACAACTAATTTTCATAGAACGGTGTAAAATTATAATTACTATGTAGCAGAAGTTAAACTGCAACATTATTTTTTCTCCATGGCCAGTAAATTTACATAGACATCGCAATTATAATTTCACCACCGTGTAAGTGTCTTTTTTCACTAATAACAGATTAACTTTAATTGTAAATACATGATTTCTGCATATTTTTTTCAGTGTCTTACTAAGCAACTTTACCTTCAGTGTTCTTTTACAACTGCGTCATGTAAATTTGCATACCATGTATGTGTAGTTTTGCAATTTTCAGATTACTGCACTCCGTTTTGTAACTTGGTTGTGTAACAGAATTATAAAAAAAATTACCTCTTAAACGTGGATAACAACTGACTTCAGATATAGAACACGTAGTTATATGCAATAGCCAGTCTATTCCATCAGCGGGAGTTCAGTTTTCCGTTTGAACACAGACATGGCGTTCGAAGTAGCTCTACTCAACAAACACTTGTAGCTATCTTTGAATTTCTAGGAACATTGGCGTAAAAATTTCAAATATTGTACTCTTTTTAGCACATTACACATAAAAATGTAAAATTACCGAAATGTTGTATGAGTAAATATACGCTCACAGATACTCCGTAACGTAACGCAAGTTTACACACACACGATCGTTGTAAAATTATACAAGGAATATGTAGCACCACACTGATAGTGAGTGTTTATACACAGACCCTGTAGTAGTGAAAATACACAAATTAAGGTTTTAACACAGGGAGTGAGTGTATTTTTACACGTACTTCAAAATGTATCAATTAACACTAACTTTATGTTTATTGAGCCATGTATTCATGTATTTTTTACCCAAGACTTATAGTTCTCTGGATTCTTAAGAACATTTGTGTAAATTTACACACACTGTAGTTGTTTTTACTAATTACACATACAAAATGTAAAATTTCCAAAAATTTGTACATGTAAATTTACATTTATTTTTACAGTTATTTCTCCAAGAGGAGGGATCGTGGTGGCGTAGCCGTAAGACTGCTCGCATCAACCATGGCAAACCGGGTTCAATTCACAGCGTGGCCGCTCCCCGGATTTTTGCATGTGGGAATCGTGCCGGACGATGCCGCTGGTCGGCGGATTTTCTCGCAAATCTCTCGTTTCCCCCAAGCTTGCATTTCTAGTGCCACTCCATACTCACCTTGCATCACCCTCATGGGCTCCCAAGACCCTGATGTTAAAAGCTATCGAAATATCTTCACTAACTGACTCAATCCAAGAGGAGTCCCCTATTTATTAAATTGTTTTATTAGGTTTTTTTCGTCTTTTATTTTAACTCCTGCGCTCTTTTTGACGTAACCACTAAATAGAAAATTCCCAGAAATGCTAGAAGCGAATTACTAAAAATTGGTTAAATGCATTTCCAAAAGTGATGCTGTTGGCTGTGATGGCGCACGGAAGCGAAAACTGTTGCGCCACAGAATAGGTAAGTACGTGGAAGTGCATTGGCGTGGCGGTTCCTTTGATGTAGGCGTACCCATTCGCCGATTGGCTGCCCAAGTCTCTAAAAAGAGTAATTTTTTTTATTGGCTTCTGCGTGCCACAACATATTTGCCATTAGCTGGGCCACAAGCCAGCAAAAAAGTTCCCAGGCGCTGATTGGAATATGGCGTTCCGACATGTTGCTGGCCAGTGATGCCATTTTGCTAGCGCGTGCACCTGAGGTTTGCGGTATAAGCGTCTGTTTCACCTCTGTATTCTAAACTATCCTGTGTTCTTGCATGCGTATATCTACTTCCCCACGACCCGGTAACACGACGGAACAACTCCCTCAAATCATCAGATGGCTAAATGCTTGTCAGACGCCACCTGAACCAATAAGTAGGGACTTGTGAAATTAGCATTATTATTTATAATCACGCTAGACATCACATTTCTGTTTCTTGAACCGTCGGCATTAGTTGGTTGGCTGCCACCCAGGCTTCAAGCTGATCCTCTTCTGCCTGCACATGATCTGGGTACACAATCGCGAAGGCTTATTTATTGGAAACAAGCCCCAGAGGGTGTCTAATAAAGTATGGTTAGAGCCTGTAGTTTTTAACATGCGAGCAGAATGGTTTTCAAGATGCTATGTAAATATTTGCTGTTTTTCTGTGGTCATTGGCTGCTGTGACGAGTAGCTTCTTCGCTGTCTAGCTCGACCACTAAGAACTCGGTTATTGGAAGAAAGCTCTCCCGTTATAAGCGTGTGCACAAACACTACATACCGGGCGATGTGGTGCAGCGGTAAACTTTCGGACCCGAATTCGGGAAGACATCGGTTCGATTCCCGTTCCTGCTACCCTGATTTAGTTTATCCATGGTTTCCTGAAATCACTGCAGGCTAATGCGGAGAGGGTTCCATACTACACGCCATGTCCGATTCCTTCCTCGTTCCTGCTTCTCTGAGCAACTTGCTCCATCTCTATAAATGACCTTGCTGCGGCGCATGAACTTTGTTGCAGAAATACAATTTTCTCTACGAAACTATTGAGCGTGCGTAAAATGTGCTGATCTATAAGAATAAAATAAACTTCAGAAGAGGCCTGTTTAGTGCTTTCAGTACTTCATGCACATTAAATACACTAATTCAGACTATTTCAACATGGCTAAAAACGGCTTTTCCAAGGCGTTGTTCCTCGAAATATTCGCGTCAGATACGTACAACAAATATTTAAATTCTCTGCATTCAACATTAATTAGGCTCTCTACGAATAAAATGATAAGGTCACCGTTTAAAGAGCCATAGATACACGCATCACGACGAGAACACTACACGCCAGTTCAGAGGCCTGCGCGTAGTGGTGACGGCGCACTTGATGCGCGAGGCCTCACACCTGGGCGTAAGGTGCGGACAATAGTTCCAGGTAGGCTTGCCACTTAAGCTATACCTATCTACAACTACTACGTGCGGAGAAGGAACTCGCCCAACCTAGAATTTTAACTAATTTATGGAGTTTCTGATTATATTTAGGTTAGTTTCTAAGACTTTAAACCAGAAATCACTCGCCCTTACAGCCGATCCGTCCCGTACACCTTCATGATTGTATACTGTATAGTCCAAGGACAAACGTAGTGCGGGGTAAATGTGCCTGTCACCAAATAGTTACAGGTTGTTTGCATGTCTTTGCCAATAAGGAATAGTCTCTGCTAAGGGATAACAAACAATGGTTAATACAATAAGGGCATTATCTAGTGCAACAAGCATCCAGTTGGCAACTTCAAAATTACATGCACCTGGTTCTGATGCCTACTTCTGTCTCATAAATCAGCAATTTATCACGCTATCTGAAGCGCCAGTAGCCCTCGCTCGTGTCAAGGACACCCGCACAACCGTAGCTTGATAGTGCTACATCTGCGTGAGGTGCCTGGCCATAATGGACTCAGATATGCCCAGTCGCTGCAGACACCCCCAGATATCACGACAGCTGGTCTGACGCACATATCCCACACGTGGTCAACCTACCTGTAGGTGACGAACCCTTAAGGTATTTTCAAGCATATAGAGTTTCGACAACAACACGAGTTCAGCATCAGTGAAACGGTCGTCAGAGAGAACCTCTGGCGGGACCTGCTGATAAGTTTCCTTAAAATTTGTGGGTTTTACACCGGAGTGCTGTTCCCACAGCCGAAAAAAATTTCTTCTCTTTGAAATATTGTTTTTGGGCTCCACTCAGTAGTTGAACGTCCGTCCTAGTGGTCGGGTCTAAGATAAATGCCTTCTAGCGGCCCAAGCCAGTGAAGGGCAGGTACCTCCTTCCCCGGTAGGGAGGTTTCCGGGAGGCAATAGGCGGCGTCCGGCATAGCTCTCATCTGCTTAAGGCTCGACTTCGCGTCTTAAATATAAGTTATTCGTTTTCGAGTCATAATATCAATTTGAGATGAATCATTGTAACCATTGAGGATTTATGACTATAGCAATTTTCTTTTATTGAGTTGTTAAATAATTTTGCACTTAATTTATACTATATGTTTTTGGTAGTCGCAAATAAGCAGGAACGTACCGCTATTTTACAGTTTCGTGACAACAAAATTTACGTCGATAGTTCGAACCTTATATCTGTAATACAAAGTCAGCCAAAGAGCTTACCTCGTTGGTACTTAAATCAGCAGAAAATGAATTAATCTTATATAGCTGTTAGCCCCAAGACTTAAAACCAAGATTTGCGGATAACGAAGCACCATTCGAGAAGCTTGAGAGTCGCCTTGCTGAAAATGTGTTATGTATTTCGGATAATAGAGCATGACACTTCCCTGACACTTTGAAGACACGAATGTTTTCTACCCAACTATAGGGAAACCGTGGATCCTCCCCACAATGTCATAAATTTGCAATACATCTGGGTATCTGACATGCCATTCACTCTCAAGTCAGAGGCACCTTCACAGCAGTACTTGACCTCCTGATGGAGGAACATGAGTGAAGGGTAATCTTCGACTAGAACTTCAGGCAGGACCGGGAGAGTTTGTCCTTTTGGATTCGTGACTGACATTCAGAAGGTCGTTATTTTGATCCCAGCCATCTCTACCAGGAATAGTTCCTGCCACGAAGTTTTCCAACCCCACTCCAGGAAAACACCGGTGGATTCCCTTGAAAATGTGCCACGTAGGCGGTTCGAGGTTAATGGGCCTCCGTAGTGTTCATGCGTGTCTCACTGCAGGCAGTTGTCTCTATTATAATTTTAAAAAACTATGCAATACTCTAACGAAAATCTTTTTTCAGTACATAAATAAAAGTCGATATTTTATTTGCCAATTTATATAAATTCGTCCATTGCAACAGAAATTTGGTCGGTTTAAACGTGTCAACGTCGTCAAACATCGCTGTTAGTAACCCTCATAGTAGGATATTTATTCTTCTGTAAAGAAGTGTTTATAACTATAGCGATAAAGCTGCATTCTTCCTGAACAGATTATTGTATTAAAACCCTGTAGTCACAGCAGAAAGGAAACAGAATATGCGTGAAGCTTGTTTTCGCTTTTGTCCATCGCCGTCGCAATTCTTCCTTATGGCAAGACGTGACATTGAAGAATTTAAATTGTTTTACTAGTGAGACCTCATAAGTGAAAATTTATGAAATAGGCCTTAGAAAAAATTCCACCTTTTTTAACTGCATATATTTAACAGTCATAATTACGGACTCGCTCCCAGTGAAGTAGGTAGCGAGAAAGGAAAAGTAGTTCCGTTTCTTAACGTCTACTTAAAGTATCGTGTTTAAATTTGAGGACACAGAATTTATTTCTCCTCGGTTTGTTTTATGTACATAATAACAATTTGTATGATAGTAACATATTTACGTTCCCAAAATTTTCAAGTTTTCACTTGATCGACGCAAGCATAAAGTGATCGGGCCCCCATCAATGTTAAATTTACATATGTTGGGAGGATAAAAACAGGAAAGAGCAGTACATTATCACAAGGACTTTCAAAAATGCTCAGTTAACCGCAAACAGCTTATACATTTGCTAACTAATTAGATTAATTCCCTGATCTAACTCGGAGCATAAAAGTAAAAGGTATTAAAATATTCTTGCGAACGACTACACTTTACAGTGTAGCAACGCTAGTTGCGAAGCGACTGACACCCACGTGTATATTGGATAATCTTTAATTTACTGATACAAATACGCTCATGCTGCTAGAAAAAGCAAAATGTATGAGTATATCCAAATTTACATTTAAATTGTACATTTTTTTANAAATACGCTCATGCTGCTAGAAAAAGCAAAATGTATGAGTATATCCAAATTTACATTTAAATTGTACATTTTTTTTATTTGTTTCGTGTTTATCGCATGTTTCTTATTCAGCGTTATGACTTTTTAATTTTTTTATAACTACTCANTTTTTTTATTTGTTTCGTGTTTATCGCATGTTTCTTATTCAGCGTTATGACTTTTTAATTTTTTTATAACTACTCAAAAAGAAAATTACAGCAATCAAAATATCGCGAAAAGCAGACAAATAAACCCAAAAATATATTTCCTGCTCCAGACCTCAGCCAGACTTCTCACACACAAGCACCAAATTTATACACACGTCATGCGGTATGTTGTAATGAGATTATCGTTTCCTCACTGCCTGTGGTATCTGGAAGTAAGCTTGGTTAATGTCTGTACTCCGCGAAAAGAAAACAAATAGTTGTAAAACTTGGTTGAACGTATGCACACACAATCACACAAGTAACATACACATGTAGGCAAACACCTCGTATTATAAGCCCATGGGTAATAAATTTCGCAGCCGAGGGAACGAGGCGAGGTGTTTAATTATGACGCCAGCAATACGGCCTAGTAAATCACGCACTTTAAATTGGCCTACCGGAAAGCCAGCCACTTGAATTATAATCGCTAAGCCTACACGCCTATATAAACGGGTTTAATAATCGTACTTTCCTTTATTTACATACGACGGATGAAGCTAAGTCTTCCCGTTGGATGGTTTTAGCTTGGAGATTATCTGTACACACACGCGTACACGCGTCTTTCTGAGAGACCTTTTAGTTTAGTTTGTAAGCAAACCCTCTCCTTCCTTTCACAAAATAATTTGTCTTTAAGAATAAAAACCGGGCGTGTTTGTAATACGAAACAAATAAAAATAATCACAATTCCTTCCATAGCGCAAACATATTAAGAATTCAATAGTGTGCTCAACGACTTCGTGATTTTAGTTTAGTACCATAGCAACTACGAGATAAACTGCCGCGGCATACATGTATGACACAGCTTCTTTGTAATCCAGAGTTTTCGACATCATCATCGAATTGAAAATTTTAGTGTCCCTAAAGTTTGCTAAATCTTTTGGCAAATCAGAGATGCTAGGACTAATCTCCGGGTAAGGAATGGTTTCAGCAGAGGCCGGTGATGTCAAATAATGGATGACCACCCATTGTCTTGCAAAATTTTTCAAGGCAATAAGTCACTGGAATTTTACAGTCCATTACCAAGCATATATTTCTTCACTGAACAACTGCATTGAAAGTATTTTTTATTTCCAAATAGTACTCCATTCCAATTCCAAGTTAATGTCGACACAGTTCCTAAACAGGCGTATTTCGAATCCCTCATCCATTAGATTATGATCTTCTCTATGCATAACACATTATTTTTAGAAGTTGAATGACGTTTAATATTTGTGCATTAAACATTTAAAATGTTATGCCATGTCACCGAGTAAAAAAAAAAAAAAACACTGCAGATGTTGGCACTGAAAATGCATGGACATTAATCCCGTAATAATTTACTCCCCTAGTAAAATCTGTTAAACTTTATGTTTAAATGCACAGTGTGCAATAACCCAAATCGTTGCTCATTAGTGTAGGCGTACAGTAAATATGTATAGAGTTAGTACAGATAAAAAGCATCCCACCTTTCACCAACCCTAAACACTATCCATGATGATAGGCCATCCGGACTGGTGTGGTACTGAACAGCTGTTAGTAGCCGCAAGTTATATTGTAGTGGAAAACAGCGTTTGGCTTCACACATATACACTGCTGTGTACGCAAAGTTTTCGTCTAGCGAGTATGCTACATATAAAACGCTCAGTAGGAACACAAACCAANATACACTGCTGTGTACGCAAAGTTTTCGTCTAGCGAGTATGCTACATATAAAACGCTCAGTAGGAACACAAACCAACTTATAGTACCCAACCAACATCTGAGACTCAAGTGCACAAAGGGTTGTGGAATCTAAGTTACTACCAAATGAATCCACAACATTTCCGGGCCTCTTCTTGTATGCCGTTGGCAAAGCGTTGGCAACATAGGCTACAAGGGTCGCCGTGCACAACGTATCCGAGGTGCGGAAAAGTTATCGCGACCTACACTGTACATCTGAATCTGTGCTTTCAGTCAGAAGAATTATTTTACCGAATCTTCAGTTATCTGCTGGCGAATCAGTGGAATGAATTGAGGTTTTACTGCCAGGTCAGTGCAATTCACTNTCTTATAGTACCCAACCAACATCTGAGACTCAAGTGCACAAAGGATTGTGGAATCTAAGTTACTACCAAATGAATCCACAACATTTCCGGGCCTCTTCTTGTATGCCGTTGGCAAAGCGTTGGCAACATAGGCTAAAAGGGTCGCCGTGCACAACGTATCCGAGGTGCGGAAAAGTTATCGCGACCTACACTGTACATCTGAATCTGTGCTTTCAGTCAGAAGAATTATTTTACCGAATCTTCAGTTATCTGCTGGCGAATCAGTGGAATGAATTGAGGTTTTACTGCCAGGTCAGTGCAATTCACTAGGAATAAGCAGAAATCTATCGTTAACCAATGAATACCATCAACTGAAATAATGAGTAGAATTTTACTGCTTCAAGTGGAGCAGTTTCCAACAGATCTGTAGTCACTTTCGCCGATTTGGGAGCAGTTTAAACTGTTACGATTTTTAGAGTGTTAACGCTTATTAGGTATGCGAGTGAGACTTTCACGGCAAGTCAGTACCATGTACTCGCCATCTATCTTTCTCTCGGTTGTTCTTTCTGTGCTTCCTCGTAAGCGCGGCTTCTATGACGGAGGCCACGGCTTGGATACATGAAGTACGTTACACTCTTAGGAGCACATAGCTAGACGCTGCTGGAGGGATTATTGCTATAAAAGACAACGCTATCCACGTGCTGGGAGTCAGCTATCAACGTATCACCCTTCCCAATGATACAATTACTTTTGGCCTGAGTGTCGGCACATTGCTGAAAAAACACGTCCGAGAGCATGCAACGCCTTACACTCTAAACATCGCAGAACCTGAAATAGTCAAAATGGCAGCTCACTCAAAACTAGGACCACCAAATTAAAGCTATTTAATTTTATTTTATAACTAAGTCGAGCTACTGTAAAGACACTAATGCCTAGTTCATTCACTGATCGAGATGGTGCAGTGACGGCACACTGGGTTCATTTCCGAAGGGGCCCCGGTTATATTTCCGATCCGACTATCCACAATTAGATTTTTTATGGTTTTCCAAAGTCACTCAATGTTAATGCTGAGAGGGTTTCTAAATACAGGCCATAGATAATTCATTCCCCGTTCCTACTGGCCCGAAAAAATCCTGTTCCACAGCTAGGAAAATTGCTTATATTGTTAGTAGCAGCATTTCTGCAATCGTTTTTAGATCGTAGTGGGAATATGGCGTATAGCGCGTATTCCAACTGCCTAGCAACCACTCCGTGTTCCAACTTTGGATAGTTCTCTTTTCAATAGCACGATGAAAAACAACGTTAATATTTTTTAGGTTTGAAGACTTTTTATGAAAGTAAGCGCGTTGGGATATTTTTACACTATCTAAGTGTAGATCTATTGACTATGACAGTTGTATTGGAATTACGTGAGTCAATATTGGGGGCATTGCAGATGGCGAAAAGTGGTTTACACCACCTTTGGTCTATTCTTTAGACGGTGTTTCTATATATGTTACTCTACTGTTAGAAATAATTAAATATAAATAATCGGTATGTTTTTTTTTAACAGCGTCAAACAATTTCGTGGTATTCTCGGATCTAATGTACAAAACATTTAAGTGCAAACTCTGAAAACTTATATGTTTAAAAATACGTAATTTTTCTAGAAAAAATGGGGATTTTGTTTTGAAAGGTGAAGAATTTGGGAAGAGAGGAGTGGAGTTTCATAAAATACATCATTTGTAGAAAATTGCACTCTGAACAAAATAAAAAATTTGTAGGTTTACAAACAAAAGCTTCAAAATTGTTGTCCAAGTATTTCCATGAAAAAATTTTATTTAATATCTTATGAAATAAAACGTAATTAACTAATTGTTTCATATAAAGACAATCAAATTCGGCGTCCCGTGGCAGCGAATTACTGCCATGTTAGCAACAAATGCAAATACATGCGGTATTTTTTATGCAAAATACACCCAGCAAAACGTCAGTGGCTCTAGAGATGATGGGTGGACTGTCGAAGATACGTCCAGTCTTACCCCAGAATACTTAATTATACAGAGGTGAAACAGGCGCTTAGACCGCCAACTCCAACCGCACACGCTAGCGAAATGGTGTCACTGGCCAGTCACATGTTGGAATGCCGTTCACCAATCTGCGCTTGGTGACCTACACGTTGGCCGGCAGCCCAGCCAATAGCGAACCTTCCGAAGCTGCCAATAGGAAGTCACAAGGTTCGTTCCCATAGCCACGCCCAGCCAATCAGAGAATGTGAACGCGTAAATTAAATGAACCGCCAAGCCATTTCTGTGCACTTGTATACTCTGTGATTATGATCAGCATATGTGCGGATTTCTTATTTTCAAAGTGGCCGGCGGGGGTGACGGAAGTGGGATTAAGACACGAACTTTTTGTTACCATAAACACATTAATTTTAATCATAAACTCACAATTCATCTATCTCTTACTTTACGTTTTATGTTTAAATTTAAATAAAAAGATTTTTCATAAATAATTGTTTTGTTTAATTAAATTCCTATAAATAAAATATACACATGGGAGAGAGGACTGACCCCTTACCACTTACCTCGATGCCTATAATGCACAGTTTATTGCTTTGTATTTTCGGACGATGGTTTATCGCAGGTAAAGTATCGCAGGTTGATAGGATTCAATTTACTGACACAGTTTTCTTCCGTTACTGGACGTCATGCATGTATGAAGCCACTGTCCAATNGACTGGTTGATAGGATTCAATTTACTGACACAGTTTTCTTCCGTTACTGGACGTCATGCATGTATGAAGCCACTGTCCAATTTTGCTGGGCCAATGAATGGAGTGGAGTGGAGTGGAGGGATTTGGGTGACTCTTAACATGGAGATCTTGGGAGCCGATGAGGGTGAAGCGAGGCGAGAATGTAGCAACGCTGGAATGAANATTTTGCTGGGCCAATGAATGGAGTGGAGTGGAGTGGAGGGATTTGGGTGACTCTTAACATGGAGATCTTGGGAGCCGATGAGGGTGAAGCGAGGCGAGAATGTAGCAACGCTGGAATGAAAGGAAATACTTTCCTGTTTTAAACCTTTGGTGCAATCTATGTTATACAATTTTATAACATTGCTATTATCAAAACACATATTAGCAAGAATAAATTATTGAGATAAGTTGAATAATTTGCAAGTCATGGTTCTTGAAACTATTACATATATTTCTGGAATTATCGTAAAAAGTTTTATGAATAAAANAATAATTTGCAAGTCATGGTTCTTGAAACTATTACATATATTTCTGGAATTATCGTAAAAAGTTTTATGAATAAATTTTTGTAGACACAATTGTTTTACAGATATTTTTATGTGATATTATTTTATAATTGCCTTTATAAAAACACTANAAATTTTTGTAGACACAATTGTTTTACAGATATTTTTATGTGATATTATTTTATAATTGCCTTTATAAAAACACTAGAAAGACAAAAACAAAACGGCACCAAAGAAAATCTTTAAACACTTTTCTTATTTTTGTTATTCGATTTCACATTGTAAGAAAAATTAGCTATAAATCCGCAAAATATGAAAACTAAATCTATTTATTACCAGTTCAGCTAGCGAGATGGGGTTTCCAGTATTAGTTAGTTATCTTTGCACTCAAAAGGTAACATTACAGATTTATTATCAGGGAATTATAGTTGACCGATTATTGCCTTTCATGTTGAGACATGCAGATGCAGTGGATGTTTCGTGCTGTTGTAAATAAAATGNATAGTTGACCGATTATTGCCTTTCATGTTGAGACATGCAGATGCAGTGGATGTTTCGTGCTGTTGTAAATAAAATGGGGCAAGAAGTATTTCCGAACATTATGTAGCAAATTGTTGGAATCCGTAAGTGCAACAAAACGCAACAGGATTTGGCAACACAGTTGGCCATTTCTAAGGCATGCGTATCAGATGGAATTTTTTTTTAAAATTAAGTTGCATGATACACATGTTAAAACAATCTATTAAAAGCATCAAGTGTTCCTATGCTGTCTATTTGTCAGTATTTTTTTAGAAGTTTTATATAACACCACGATNGTATTTTTTTAGAAGTTTTATATAACACCACGATGTTTTTTTAGTGCATGCTGTTGATTTATGGCCGATATCATGTAATGCTGTAGTTTTCATTTATATCTCGCGTTGTCCTAAACTTTTGACGTGAACTGTATCCCACATGTTAAACAAATAAAATTACTCCGTCGATATGACATTTATGTAATAATTTGAGCGGTTTATTATGCCTCATTTGATGCAGAAATTTAAATCATTATTTCTGAATATATTTTATATCTCAAAATCTGGTAACACCAAAATCACTTTATCCCCTGTCCCTCCTTTTCTCTGTTTATTCTGTTCAAGAGCCAACACATTGTCCCCTAGATTATGAGTATATAATGAATTCGGCATAAGTATGTTATTTTCAACTTAAAATATTAAGTCTTGCAAAGTTAATTTGCGCAAGGATTTAACTTATAAATAATTTGACTTTAATTTTATATCAGAAGTTAAAATTGAAATACGAGCAAACCACCTAACAAATATCAATAAATGATTTTCACACAATGTGATTAAATGAAAACAATGAAATTAATGCTTTTATATTCTGAAATTTGTATAAAAAGATATAAATTTGAGTTCCAATTGTTTATTTAATTTGTTTTCAAAGAGTAATTTTCTTCAGTGGTTACCTTGTTTTAAGAATGTTATTCCATACCATAACGAAAAAAATGTATTATGCTAAAAATGTAGAATATGATTTAGGCTTCTTGACCGTCTTTTAACAGCTAGGCTGCGACCCCAGCAACGCGACTCTGCGAAATGACGACAGCATACTTAATCCGTCCCGTCACGGCCTGACCCAGGGGGTCTGGGCTGTTGCGAAGAGGCAGTATTTCTGTCCGCGCTCTGTTCGTGTCGACACAATGACTGGCCGCAGAACAGACGAGCGTGCGGAAGAGAAACTGCCGGTACGTAACCCCGGACTGGATCCTTGCACGCCGGGAAAATGGCAGGACGTCATCCGACAATCAACTACTGGGGACAAGCTTTCTACAAGCAGGACGAGCCAACAACGTCCGTCTCATAGCTACAGAGCTGCCAAATTTGAGTTGTTTTCCCGGCAGAAGGTTAGACGTTACAGTCGTGTGTTTACCACGGTTATTATCAATTGTATTGGCTTCTTGGACATGAAGGAACCAAGTTATCTTTTAACTTGGTTGTATATGTTTCGACCGTTTCATACCCGAGTGAGGTGTAGTAGTGGTAAGGTTTCAGACTCACACTGGATTCGCATCTCAATCAGGCATCCTTGTTTTTGGTTCTCCGAGCAGTGCCGAAATCGCTCCAGGCGAATTCTGCGATAGGTCATTACTACGGGTCATGGCCGATTCCTTCCCTATTGCTGCATATCTCCTTAACTTGCTCCATCTCTAATGACCTCGTTGCCGACGCCAAGTTAATCCTTATCTTCTAACTTACCTGCTTATCTGCCATTATACAGTTAGTTGTTTGCTATTGGCTCACAGTCCTGCGGAGAGTGTCCAATAAGCTGTGCTCCAGTGGCAGAAACAGTATAAACGTACAAGTGTTTGAAGTGTAGCATATCGGCAAATAACAAGGCGAAACTTGCATTTACCTACCAACAGCACGATTGAGGTAAGCTTATACACTGAAGAGCCAAAAAAACCGGTAAACCTGCCTAATATCGTGTAGGGTCCCCGAGCACGCAGAAGTGCCGCACGACGACGTGGCATGGACTCGACTAATGTCTGAAGGTATGCAGGAGGCAATTCCCTCCATGAATCCTGCAGGGCAGTCCACAAATACAATCTGCGCCAATTTTAGACAGGGTTGCACGTCTGTCACGTTTAATTATTATCGTCAGTCGTCGTTTGTCCCGTTCTTTCACGATCTTTTTCCGGCCGCAGCGATATCGAAGATGTGATGTTTTACCGGATTCCCGATATTCACGGTACACTCGTGAAATGGTCGTACGCGAACATCCAAATGTTTATCGCTACCTCGGCAATGCTATGTCCCATCTCTCGTGCGCCGACTATAACACCACGTTCAAACTCACTTAAATCTTGATAACCTGCCATTGTAGCAGCAGTAACCGATCTAGCTGCGGACCGAATCGCGTTACTCTGATTGGTTCAGTACCTCTGTTATTTGCATACGCACGCCTATACGAGTTTTTTTTTTTGGCTCTTCAGAGTAGATAAGAGCATCTGTTTTTTTGCGAAAATATTCCACGACTCGTTCTACTCCAAAGCACGTTAGTTCATAAGCACTGCCATAATTGACTGATTTTACCTGACACGTGACTTAGGTATCTGCTACCTAATCAGGAATGTTCAGTTTTGGAGTAACGTGGTTATGATTGGCCTAGTCAAGGAGAAAATGTCTTCTCACATAGGTACGCATCCGATTGACAAAGGAAAATTGCAAATGTGGGCGTAGGTTATTGAAATTCAGCATTTAAATGAATCTATTTGCGAGAAACTTATAGAGCATCAAGCAAAAAACTAGCCTTCCAGATATAATCGTTTTCCGTTTTACTCAGCAAACGTTCAAGATGATGAGTGATTATAAATGTTTCCTCAATAGTTTCGTTACAATTATAAACAGGAGTTAATTTTTTTCTGAACTAGTGGACTTTTATAGCGTCTGTAAAACTCTTTCTGGAAAATTATCGATTTCGCTTTTATTCGTGCTAAAATATGATGATACAAAAATTAGCGTTATACTATTCCTCTTATGCAAGTTTTTTTCATGTCTGGCGTAACTTCACATGCATGAAGTAAACGAACCAATTTTGGTTCAATGCTAGCGGTTTTAAATAATTTGAGAATGTTTATAATTATCAGAATCTACGATGTTTTAAGGTAATGCGACATGAACCCTAGTTCAGAAATGATTACGTTATCTCTTTTAAATACGATATATAGCCAAATGTTGTTAATAAAAAAATTATTAGCCACGTTCTTGTGTTATGGCTCAAACGTTACGCTATGTTCAGTAAGATGTATCCATTTACTGAAAAACCTACATTTGTAGATTACTAAAATACAAAATGATACCCGGGCAACACATATAGTTCAACTAGTACTTTATAGAGTAAGTAGCCAGCCAAACCGGCTGAAGGCAAATACATCTGAACTGTCGTCTCTTTTTTATCAGTATATTTAACTAGTCAGCCTTAAGAAATTTCAAAATTTATCATTAACCTTATTAGCAGTTAACAAATTTTACTTGGTGTTTTTTTAATGAGCTTAGGTGAACGGTTTGCAAACAATAACACCTTATTTAATTCGAATTCTACAAGATAAAAGTAAACAAACATGTATTTTGATACGTGGTACCACAACATAATAAGTGAGTGAAATAGTGTAGCCACAGAATAATTATTAATACAGATATGAAATAGCTGCTTATTCCGTGAACTCGAGCCTCACACACCAGCAAAATAACGTCACTAACTACCAACATGTGTCGGAATGCCGTTTCTCCAATCAGCGCCTGGTAACTTAGTTGCTAGGAGGCACACCAGCCAACAGAGAATCTTTCTCAGCATGAATTAGCCAGTCAGACACAAAGCCCACTTCCAGACTCTCAAGCTGCCAGTCATTGAATTGATGTGCACACATCAAAAGAATCGGCTAGCCATTTCGCTTCTGCAGTTATTTACTACGTGTGGTGTGGCAGAGCTTTCATTTACTGAAGGGGTAGCGGTCAGACTACTCGCCTCCCACCTAGGCAAACCGGGTTCGATTCCCGGCGGGGTCACTCCCAGATTTTCACATGTTAGAATCATGCCGGACGATGCCGCTGGTCGCGGGTTTTCTGGGGTATCTCCCGTTTCCCCGCCCTTTTATTCCAATGCGGATCCATACTCACCTCGCTTCACCCTCATCGGCTCTCTAGACCTCGCTGTTTATAGTCGCCCGAATCTCTTCACTTATTTACTGAATGACTGGCAGTGTGCTGCCTAAGTTTTGACCACAGACTGTTTTAGAATATAGGTTATTCATGGTAAAATGAGCATTTTTGAAAGCCCTCTCATTTGTAATAATAGTCAATGAATATATTTTATTTTAGCCTCAGACGTTAAATTCTGAGTGCGTTAAAATGTACACGCTGTGTTTACTACTTGCATTGCAACATTTATTTAAAACTTTGTTTAAAGGATAAAATATGGCTGGAAGGATAAAGTAACTAGGGCCTAACAAGTGCTCACTTTACTGTGAACAGCCTATACAGAAGTTATATTGCTGCTTGTGCCGCGAACTCCAAAAACACACGAGAGCAAAAGGGCGTAACTGAATAGCAAAATGGTGTAACGCTTTTCGCCCATCAGCGTCTGGTAGTTCACTTGTTATTCGATAGCCCAGCCAATACGAAATATTTCGCAGCACGCAGTAGCCGTTCAGATACAAAGGCCGTTTCAAGAGCATCGCGTGGCCAATCAGCGAATCGGTACTCCCACATGAAAAGCATCTCCTACACCATTGCGCCATAGTTTAGCAAGACCACATACGGGCACTGACTGGACGTCTAGACTTGTTGCTGGCGATTGCATGTGGAATTAGAGATTCACGTGACAAGTTCTCTTCTGTAAGCATGTCTGTTCTGTAGCAGACAGAGTATATAAGTAGACAGATACTTAAAGGCGTGTCGGTTCCTTTGACGTGAGCATACCCAGTATCTTATTGACTACGCTAAGTTCTGGCAACGGATCTTGTGTCTAATCGACTACTGCATTCTGCGTAAAGTCCCCCATTGGCTGGGCTGACTGGCAAACGGCGTTGCCCCATGTTGCTGGTCAGTGATGCCATTTTGGTATCGTGTGAGGCTGGAGTTCGCGGCAGAAGCGGCTGTTTCACCTCTGTGTAGTGGAGAGATTTGGGTTGCTTTCAACATCGAGGACTTGAGACGCGGAGAGGGTGAAGTAAGGTCAGTCTGAAGCAGCGCCGGAATGTATGGGCGGGAAACGGGATATCCCCGAGAAAACAAGAGGCACCGTCCGGCACGATTCCCAAAAGCAAAAATTTTGCGGCAATCCCGCCGGGAATCGAACCTGGTCCGTCTCGGTGGGAGGCGAGTAGTCTGACCACTACACCACCGCAGCCCTGTTTCACCTCTGTATTCATTAATACTCTTTTCTGGGACTGTCCGTTTCTCACGTGCAGTCCGCGAGGCGAGAAGTGAGTGAAGTGTCTCGAGACGGGAGCTGCAGTCCGCAGCGCCAGGAAACAAGGCGGCCATAAACAGCGGTCCGCTTAATTGGCAGCATTTGTGGGCCGCTTGTGACACGCTAATCTGTTTGGCAGCGTGGAAGAGGCAGGCGGTCAGCGTATTTATAGTTGCCATTTACCAAAGTGGGCAGTCGGTTCCAGTCCACTTGCCGCGCCACGCGTTCAGACCGAGAGAGTCGAGTGCGCGTCGTGGCTGCCCCCGGAACAGGCAACTGCATGCCGGAGTTGATTTGCTGCAGGTGCAAATGGCCGTAATTACTGGACCCTTGACGGGAGAGCTCTGTTCCTATCAGAAGCCGCGGTGGAGCATCGGCTAGTGCGTTACCCTCCCACCACGACGAAATGGGTTCATTTCCCTGCGGAGGTCACTCCCGGAATTTTGCACGCGGGAATCCTGCTGACGATGCCATTTGTTGGTGAGTTTTCTCTGGGATCTCCTGTTTCCACTGCTTTTGCATTCTGGTGCTGATCCATGTCAACATCGCTTCACTCTCATAGACTCTCAAGACCCGGTTTTTAAGGGCCACCCAAATCTCTTCTCTCCACTCTCCACACTGTTCCTCTTGCCGCAACTGCACTGAGATATACTTGTATTTTCCGATACCAAATAAGTTTACTTGAAAATATTCGTTTACACTTAATAATGTTTTGTTTGCTCAACTAATCTGCTCTTGCTCCAAACATGTGCATTAATTTCCTTTGACCAAATAAATTATTTCAAATAATACGTTCAGTTTAACACTATTTAGTTCGATACATCATCATCTACATGTTATATGTTGTTAAGGCGTATACAATTATTTTTAGTCATGTTCAAATAATTGGTTTAGTTACCATAAATATTGTTAAAATCAAGGTGGAGAAAAATTTATGTTTTGTTTGGACGAATAAACATTTGGTTAGCTGATATGTCTATTTTTACAAAATGTCTGACGACAGTAAAATCAGCTTGGCCCAGTACTGACATTAACCTGGTTTGTTGTAAAGTTATCAGACAATTGGATTGCCTCCGTTTAAAGTTACAACACGAGAATTCATTTTCAAATGTTGTGACATTATTAGTATATACAAAAAAAGTGTTTGTTGTGTATTTATTGATGCTAAATAATTTCATTATCAATCCCAGAAAAACGAACTTTAAAGGAAACGANTCAATCCCAGAAAAACGAACTTTAAAGGAAACGAGAAGGTGAATTTGTAAAACTTTAACATAGTATCTACTAATTACTATGTGTTAGTAACATTTATGTTTGAAAACATTCTATGCTCTCGACAAGTTACTTTAGCCGAAGTCGACAAGGTGTAGCGTTCAGGTGCTTAAATTCGAATCTCCGCGCTGCTTTAGTTTTTTTTGTAATGCTTGTATAGCCATATAAATTTTCATTTGCACCAACAGAAACACGTTTGGGTCAACTTCATATGAACAACTAATTAATTTGGTTTCAGCAACAAGATATTTAATCACTCCTATCTATACAAACAGTTAATTTGGTTGCTCCAAATAAGATTTGTTTTCTTCAACAAAACCTTTCCATCTGTTGAATACGCTCTGCTGCTAAGCCCCTAGCGTTGCGCTTTGTTTTTATTAAATATTTTCTGAAACCTGCAATGGGAATCAAGAATGCGAGAAAAACACGAAACTGGTGATATAAAAATCTGTAAGTAAATATGCACTGTTTACATTTTCCCCGTTTTTTTTTTGCTGAAGAGTGCTAGTAAAAAAAATTTCCAGAATCCTCCGTAGAGTTACGGATATATTGCTTTTTCAATAACGGACTTTCCCGTAAATTTTACAGAACTTTCCTTGATTTCGCGGAGCCTATCATTAAACTTGCTAGTTTGTTTTTGTATTTCTTGTCTTCTTAAAATTGTGNACTTTCCTTGATTTCGCGGAGCCTATCATTAAACTTGCTAGTTTGTTTTTGTATTTCTTGTCTTCTTAAAATTGTGCGAAAAAAAAAATTTGATTTTAGTTATGCGCGTGTTTCACTTTGCATATAAAAAAAATTTAAAAAAAATTGAATGTTTATAATGAACTATCACCTTAACTCGATTGTAAGTCCAGAATTCACAGCTCTATATATATTTTTTTTTCGACCTGTAATGACATTAGTTTGAAGGTTTTAAAACAGTTGAATGACATGATGCCATAATGCAGTAAAAATGGGACACTCGGACCCGGAACCAGTGTGTAGCAAACTACGCTACGGAGGTCAGCTACGTCACATCCCACCACTCATCATACGACGTTCTTTTGCGATATTGGGTTTAAATATGTTAGTTCTAGAAATGTGACATAACGTAACTTTGTCGGTTTATAGCAGTGTTTTGTTGCTTAAAGTGTTGCTCTTGTAGGTGTCCGATTCTACATTCTGATGCTTGAAGGGATCGGTCTAAGTGGCATGGAAGTGCTAATTTTGTAGTTACAGTGGCGAATAAAATTACGTGTGTACTCGAAATTGCTCGTTCCCGAATTTGGAGACGTTCCATATTTTGCATTTACGGAGCTCAGTCCTGTTTTTCGCCATTAGGAATAGCGTGCAGTTTTTTAACTGTTAATTTTTACAGAGTAGATATTTATTTAATTAAAATAATTTCAGTCTTGCATTATCTAAATCTGACTTGGACTGTGGTAAGTCGGGATCCTCGTGAAAGACTTACAGTTTTATTTAGTTATATTTCAAAAGTATTCAGTTGACCATGGAAACACTGTGCTTCAGAGCAATTCAATATAACATATAATCTACCTTATTAGATTTTTTGCCAACCATNAGCAATTCAATATAACATATAATCTACCTTATTAGATTTTTTGCCAACCATACTAACTAAACTGTCTCTTATACTAAAAGTCATGAGGAAAGTAGACCAAGAGAGATGGTATATTGGTATTATACTGAACTCTCATTCACGGGGAACCGGGTTTGATTTTCAGTGGTTTCCGAAATCACTTGAAGCAAATTAACACACGCCATGGCCGATTACTTAACCTGCTCGTGAATGTACGAGCATGTAGAGTATCTAATGGTACCTCTGTTAATGAGATGATACGTAATTCGTATTCGCACTGTTACGAAATTAGTTTAAAATTCACCTACAGTAACACGTCTACAAACGACGTGCTTAAGTTAATTTACGCTCTGTCACATCTGCGAGTCATGCTGAAATCAACAAAAAAAGTGGGCGACATTTCTCTGACCCGTAATCTCGGGGATGCGCGTCTATCGTCCAATGTTACAGGTTTAATCGTCTACGGAGTGTGCATAGTAATTTTGTAGCAATTTCGTTACATCTATGATTGCCGTAGCCACACAGCGGGGTGTAAGTTGCAACTCAACTAGAGACCACGTACTCGTGTGTATGATGGGACGTCATTGAAGCTTCGCTTTTTATCTCATTACGAAACACGCTTGACATTAAATCACATCTGCGAGGAAACGTTTTTCAGTTCAGCTAATGTCAGTTACCGTTACCGCAGATACACGTCTAATGCTGAGTTACAGGTACGTGACTCTAATGTTTCTAGATCTTAAATGGATGCTAACTATGTGTATCGCCATGTTTCTCTAGCGTAAAAGGAAATGGTGGGCAGTGAGTCGGCAAAATGAATAGGCCAGGTCCTAATGCAATGTTTGCTGTTCCAGTGTGAGTGTCTTATGCAAGATGAGTATTTTNGGCAAAATGAATAGGCCAGGTCCTAATGCAATGTTTGCTGTTCCAGTGTGAGTGTCTTATGCAAGATGAGTATTTTTCCTTGTTTCTTTCGCGGTTAGGCCCTACTTTGCCTGCGGTTACGTTACGCCCTAATCCGTGTCCATTAATATTCAGGGTAGTAAGAGGAAAAATTTAAGAAACAGGTAAAATTACTACGTATTAGCATATCATGGGAGTATTAAGCCAATCTCTTACTCACATTAAGGAATTCGCATATCATACAATTATGNGCAAAATGAATAGGCCAGGTCCTAATGCAATGTTTGCTGTTCCAGTGTGAGTGTCTTATGCAAGATGAGTATTTTCCCTTGTTTCTTTCGCGGTTAGGACCTACTTTGCCTGCGGTTACGTTACGCCCTAATCCGTGTCCATTAATATTCAGGGTAGTAAGAGGAAAAATTTAAGAAACAGGTAAAATTAATACGTATTAGCATATCATGGGAGTATTAAGCCAATCTCTTACTCACATTAAGGAATTCGCATATCATACAATTATGNTACGTATTAGCATATCATGGGAGTATTAAGCCAATCTCTTACTCACATTAAGGAATTCGCATATCATACAATTATGTGATTTTCCATTATCTTTTTTGTAAACTAGACAATCTCTATGAATTTTCTAAGTACTACAAAATGAACGAGTAAATATACATTTTCAGTTTGCTGTGAATTAAAAAATGTTTGAGATTTTGTAAGTATTCATATATTTTATTATTTTCTAGCAACGCGTCAATTGTGTTTTATTATAAACCAGAATTTCTAATGTAAATTCAAAGCTGTAATTTACTGACACGTATGATGCAACGATGTGAAGTATTTCAGTTTGAGATTTACTTGATGTTTAGGCCGAACTTTTATGCTTAAGCTTATAGTTGCACTAGTTATGAACTTAGAAATTAATTAGTGGTTCATTCTGCCTAATTTCAATACTAATAATTTAAACTATTAAGATTATTTATGCTAATAGCGTCCTTCTGTAAGAAGGCAGGTGTCACACTCCCATTCAATTGCAACTTCTGAACAATTATACCAATTTAGATAAACATCAATATTCAAATATCGAAATTCGTATTTGCACCTTCAGTTGACAAAGCAATTTTAGAGTATTTTCGGTATTGCAGTTTTCTGAAATTTGAAGTGGTTTTTTCACCTCTGAAGCCAGTAAACGTATATTAACTACCATGGCGTGCTGTTAAAATCAAAACAGAAAACTCAAAATCTGAAAGGGTTATCGTTTTCTGCTATCGTAGTGGGAAACAGCGCCTACCACATTTGATACTAATCGTACTGGTTTTAAATTATGCACAGCTTTGCAGAGATTCAACTTATATTTACCTTTCTGAGCAAAAAATTGTAATGCACACGTGATTCCAGCCTAAGGCAGTGTTATGTATTGGCGAGCGAGGGCTGGCGCTAATAGAAGCCGGCTGCACTACATGAGGAAAGACCTGTCGTTCCGGCCAGCCCGATGACTGACTGAGGTGAAGCAAAATATGGGTTGAGAAGCAGCGGAATAAAGACGAGAGAATAAACGTGATAGCCTCTAGAAAACCCATAAACCAGGGAAGTGCCCGACACTCCCTCTGTGAGAAACACTGCCCAAAACTTCCCCGTGCGCCGAGGCCTGGGAACGAACAGGAGAACCCAAAAATTGAAAAGTCAGTGACTAATCATCTGAACCAACCGTGGGACATTTCAAGTANGGGAACGAACAGGAGAACCCAAAAATTGAAAAGTCAGTGACTAATCATCTGAACCAACCGTGGGACATTTCAAGTAATAAACGATTAAATATTATTTGTAAATGAGTGGTGGTGAGGGTTTTACGATCCTTAAAAAAATCAATTTTCATAGTTGTACTTACTAGGTTTATTCCCATACCTCCAATAATTTTTTTAAATTGCATTATCTCTTTTAAAAATAGAGAACAAAGAAACATTCAGCTCTCCTTCATAATACATAAGGATGAAATGCNAATTGCATTATCTCTTTTAAAAATAGAGAACAAAGAAACATTCAGCTCTCCTTCATAATACATAAGGATGAAATGCATCCGATTATATCAAGCAAACTAAGAACAAAGTTTAGCATTTCTTCCTCAATTTATTTATATTAAGTGGGTTCCATCGACACAGCTTAGTCAAATGAACATATATTTAGTTATTCTACAATGGGCAAAATGATGTAAATTTTGTGCCCAGTTACCTGGTCATTTTAAAAAGAAGTTTTTCTTTGGGTGATATCAATATAGTTAAATCTCACGCTGGTAAAAACTTTTCTGTTAATTTTGCAGGTATTAATGTAATGATAATTCACGTGGTCTCGCATTATCACAAACGTAATTTATTTGAGGAAATAATAAATGGCCGTTGTTTTTACATTGTTATTTTCAGTTTTTTATAAAAGCTGTAATGGCCCAACCTGACTCACTGTTTAACCACTAGGTTTTCGCGCGGAATATCTGTTTTTCAGTTCCATGTCTAGGTCGACCTGGAAGTTTTTCAAGTAGGAATCTAAAATGAAAATTGCTGGATAAACATAACTGAAGGGCATATATTTAGTTGGCTTACTTTGAATGTTTCCCAAAAGACGAAGCCAAATTGTGTTCTAACATTTCCTGCTGAAATAGGTTTCTAATAGAGGAGTGAGGAGTGAGTTAATGAAAGCGGGGTCATTAACGCCCACAGGGAAATTAAATCAAAAACACATTAAAACTTCCACAGAAGGCAAAAATACAGTCGCAAAGCAAACGAATAAAACAGGAAAAAATACTCCGGAGAAGCAACAACACAAGAACAAGACAACAGATTGGACAAGAATGGAAAAAAACCACTTGAAGATTAAAAAGGCCCGTCAAACGTAAAAATGGGACGTAATAAAGAAAATTTCGAAAATACTGCCATAGAAGTGCAGCATATACCCTACTCCGCAAAAAGAGTTTTTAACGTACGATTGCCGTCGTCATGTTATTACAATATTTAAAATATCGACATATTTAACCGTTTTAAAACTACACAATAAAATTCTGTGAAAATTAGACGGATACATAGATGAAACAGTATATTACAAGCTCCTAAAACGTTAATTTGCTTAAATCAAAAATTAGTTATCATTTACACACACACGGAAAACGTGTATTGTTTGCACCGACGTGCCTACAATAATGTGGTAGTCGCGTTTCTTTTGTGGCCGCAGTGGTTGAGCTGTTAGCATGCTCACTTCCCACCAAGGCGAACCGGGTTCAATCCCGGCCAAGCCACTCACGAATTTTCGCATGTGGGAATCATGCCGGACGATGCCGCTGGTCGCCGGGTTTTCTCCAGGATCTCTCACTTCCCCCACCCTTAATTTTCCGGCGCTGCTCCATACTCATCTCTATCACCCTCATCGGCTCTCAAGACCTCGCTGTTAAGAGCCGCCCAGATATTTTCCCTCACTCATTCACGTTCCTTTTATGATTGGTTATCGCATTTTTGACCTCGTTAAACTGTTTGTTTTATGTTAGAGTACCGGTATTATAATTCTCATTGACCCACTGGAATGGGAAAATCGATACACACATACATATAAACAAGGCAGCTTTTAAGAAAAGAAAAATTTCTAAATAGGTACGGTACTTTAAAGATCTAATTAACAGCCAGCGCTTGCCTCGGCAAACTAATCTAGACTTGAAAACAGAAAATTCCCGCTCAAGTGGCAAGACTAACACTTAGGACCATTTCACACGGACTAAAATTCGCTACTAAAATACGTACTTAAACTTATAAAGGTGATACTACGACAGTGTAAACATCGATACGTTTTTAAAGCCCGTATCGTATTTCGAAGTTAACCCACTCAGACCTAGTGTACACAATTGTGTGCATTACGCACGTGTAGGTAATTTTTGGTCTATGCTGCTTACTGCGAAGCTCAATGACTAACGACCTTACCAGTGGGCAAATTATTCGCCAACCGCCTTACTCGTCTAGGACATCATTGGTTCATTTAACTGTAGCCGAACATATAGCCTACATATCAGTGGTTGTTACAACGAAATAAGTGCTGTGTCGACTCAAGTACAATTCTCATCATACATTTTTTGTTTTGCAGCACCTAAAACAGTAAATTAAATTGGGTCTAAAAGGGTTAAACAAGTTTTCTAGAAACATTTTTTTAAATAATAAAAATGTTTGACATAAAATAAGCGAAAACTTTGTTTTAAAGGAAAACGTGCATAATTATGACAAATGTGTAACGGCAGACGGACTGCGGCCCCTAAGAGCCTGGCGACCCCTACCTAGGCAACCCGCAGAGCAAAGTGCTGGGCGTGCGGGTGACGCGATAGGGGCGTGGCGCAGTCTCTGCAAACGCCTGATATGGACCTTAACGGCCCCGCTCTCCCGCGGATTAATCTGCGGCTCCCCTCAGGCCATCTCATTATCGCCCGGTCAATTCAGATTAGGCTTGAGCTGGGGTCACCCCCTCCTGGCGCCCTACTTAGCCATTACATCCGCCCACTTCCTCCCTCCTCACCAAGCCTGGGGTTCCCGAAATACTCTGCGGAGGACTCCTCCACAAGTGAGTTCTGTACTGGACCACTAACTTACTATAAGTCTGTTCACGGATAACCGAGCACTTTTGAAAGCCCTGCTTAAGAGCTACACGTTGTCTGCTCCTTCACAACGTTAATAAATCCACGGCCTTGTTCCATAACCAAATTATTTTCCCATTTTTTAATATTTTTGTTGATGGCTGATGCTACAGATAAGGCACAAATTGCTCCTACATCTCCAAATATAGCTTCCATTTCAGCAACTTCGCACATTGTTGACCCACCTTCTTGGTCTCAAAATAGTGCTACGTGCATGTGTTACATCATTTCTTTCATGCTAGCTAGTATACACAGATGTTTTTACACCTTCTTAGTTTACTTTTTTTGTATAGGCTGTTCAAGGTTAACTGAACACTTTTGAAAGCCCATTATAAGATCTGCTATTCTACTGATTTTGTATCCTTTTGTCATATGTAAATTTTACATTGTCATGAGTCTAACGTTTTTATTCATGCCTCTGTCAAGTTAAAAAGTATAATTTTAAGACCATAGTTGTGTTACATATATATCAGTTCATACTCTTTTTGTATAAAAAAAACCACCAACTTGATTTGCCATAAATTTAAACATAACATTCGCAGTAAAACGACAATAGTTAAAACCATTTTGCTTAAGTTGCTACAATTTACTTGCCTTGTCACACGAAGGTGCCAAGGTCACACTCAAGCTATCAAGCTATCACAGAGTTAGCTTGTTTCAAATTAAGAAACTAACTACTAATAAGCGTAAAATTTCTCAGGCGGCTTCCTTCACTAAAAACAGTGAAGTCTATTCACATTCATTTTCTTCACAATTTCTGAAGTAAAACTGTAAAAATTTACTCCACGTATGTAATGTTTACTTATTTCTGAAATCATGTATCACAACTACTTTAGGGCTAAACTTACATTAATATTAAGGTACCTCCTTCTACGATTAAACAAAACTTTCTCTTACAAATGATATACTAATTATGTTAGCCTACCTTTATTTCAGTCAGTAAGCATTAAAACCAGAGAGGAAATTTGCCACATAGTATTAGCTAGTGATAAAGAGTTCTTAGGTTAATTATTATTAATCTTGAGCTTTGTTCACGTCATCTGAAAATAAAACTTTTATTGCTGTCATATATAAGTTTTAAAAAATGCAATTATGAATATCCATTTCGTTTTTGTGTTTGGAAATATTAATTTTTTATTGTATATCCACCATAAAGATACGGCACGTTCTCCTTTCAGACTAGTTTACGTGAGGAGAAAGGATAAGTAGTGAGTGGCCAAAAAGTAGAACTTTAGAAGAGCATCAGAAAAACTGAAGCAAAATTGAAATACCCACGAAGTGGTAAAACCTATTAATTTAGTGACTTAATATTTAACCACAAATATCATAGTATCGTATTTCGAAGTTAACCCACTCAGACCTAGTGTACACAATTGTGTGCATTACGCACGTGTAGGTAATTTTTGGTCTATGCTGCTTTTGTAATGGAATTATATTTTTTAACAAATAAATCTACAGGATTATTTGCTTAACACAATAATGCTAGTGGTAAGGCTAGTAATAAACTTTCGCAAGAAAAGGAAGGAAAAATAACGTCTACAAAGACTAATTTAATAAGGGCATACAATAGCATTAAGTTAACAGTGAAACAGCTGCAGCCAACCTGCCGGCACTAATATCTTATAGTACAAACAAGTTAGCGCTACAGAGGTGTTATTGTAACCAGCTGTTTGGTAAGCCGGTATGGAAAAATACAAAATAATATATTAAAGGTTCAAACAAAATAATACGGTATATCAGGGTGGTTTTCGTGCTGGCACTTTTTTTTTTTTTTTCCCCCAAATTACGGAAATGTTAAAACAGGATTGATGTGCATTGGCTGTGGTGAGATACAGAAGAGAGTTCTGGTTACTAAATGAATTCACATGAAGGAATCCGAGAACTTCCCAGAGAGGAGTGTAGAGATCTATTGTTGGGTATTACAAAGACACGGAAGTAAACAGTGGGTGACGGAAGTTAAGTCCAATAGATCATCAGAGAACAAGAAGAATACCACTAGACCTAGACCGCTGCGATATTCAACTAGAAGAAATACAAAAATTGGGGAACACCAAACACTTAGAAGAACATGGGAACTGAAGTATGAGATGATTGCATGTACACTCTTGTATTCCTAATCAGGATATCACAGCAAGTGAAGAAAAGTTCGTTAAAAAAAAAGCACAGAAAGCTGGAAAAAGAATTTTGAAAATCGTGCTGCGCTTATACTGAGAAAAAACCTTGAATTTTAATACTGAGGATGAGGCAAGCTGACTTTATTTACCACATGAGGTCATAAAAAATCTGATAATAAATAAGTACTTAAGGAACATTATATGTATCTGACGAAGGAAAATGTCATAATTTAAATGGTATTTTAAGAACAGAACTTCATAGGGAAATAGAAGAGTGTGATTTCTAAGTCATTTAATGTTGTCAAATAAGATTATTTAGACTATCAACAAAACAATTTATATACATGGCTTATACGAAAATTGCGCTCATATTTTAAGAATTCACGCAGAAAAAAAATTAAAATGATTGAAATGCCCTATCAACGACGATCATGTAAGTTGCCAATATTGATTGTATATTAAATTAATGNAAAATTAAAATGATTGAAATGCCCTATCAACGACGATCATGTAAGTTGCCAATATTGATTGTATATTAAATTAATGATAAGACGATATTCACCTTCTAAATAAACTGTAATCGACCGAATTTCATCACGCTGATCAACACGGCATGAACATACGTTGCGAATCTAGGGAAATGACGCAGGAAAAGTAGTGACTGGGAAGCTGTATGGAAACAATGAATTGAAAAAAAGCTGTGAGTTCCAGANAAGCTGTATGGAAACAATGAATTGAAAAAAAGCTGTGAGTTCCAGAGATCTAATATAAAGAGAATGGCCGTGCAGAAAAGGGTAGCGCATAAAATGCCGGAAGTAGTAGTTGCTATGGCAAACTTTATTTTAAAAATAACTCGTAATAACAGATTCAAACGAACTCTGCGGACAAATCTACTATGCTTCGGCGACACTGGCTCTCTTTCGTCAGTAGGTAGAGTGTGTAAGCCACTTCTCTCCCGCCATTAGCCACTACGCATAACGCAAAAATTAAAAAAAAAACACGCAGACGGCTCTAAATGCCGAAAGTTAATCTATACTGATATGGATGCATATTCAAGCCAGATGTGGTATCTCCAATTTTCGGTATTGTACTCTCAAGATCTCGCTTTTAAGAGCCGCCCAAATCTGTTCACTATTAACTAGCTCTTCGGTATTGTTATACGTGCTAAGTGGAATTTTTTTTTAATAAATAGCAAACATGCACCCGGTGAATCCTCTATTGTATATACGCGTTGATCAGACAATTTACGTTCGTCAGACAGAGTTTCATGTACCACCTGTTGCTATCGACTGACTGAAGTATTGGTAAAGTGTCAAAAATTCTGCAACACACACGATGGGCTTACGGTTTCTGTCTATAGTTTCGTTGGACTTTTGATAAGGAACGTCTTGGAATATTGGTGTTTCAGTAGTTAAATCTCGTGACACAGATTCGGTTTCCGTCAGGACACAAAAAAAGCCTTCTTTNGGAATATTGGTGTTTCAGTAGTTAAATCTCGTGACACAGATTCGGTTTCCGTCAGGACACAAAAAAAGCCTTCTTTTTGCAGTTATTCAGAGCATTGCAGGGCAGACTAAAAACACCAGTATTAATATTTTATCTAAATCAATTTATCATTATGCGTTATTTTTTCTAGTCTGTGTTAAATATTAAAACACCTGGTTTCACAGCTATTAAATGAAATGTTCAGTCTATAGGTGACGTCCTTATTCACCAACTGAAGTTTTATATTTTACAATTCCGAGTCATCCCCATCTTTTTCCTTGCAACTTTCAAAACCACAGATAATTAGGGTATTTCACTCATGTGANATATTTTACAATTCCGAGTCATCCCCATCTTTTTCCTTGCAACTTTCAAAACCACAGATAATTAGGGTATTTCACTCATGTGAATTACTTTCTCTTCCTCTCTTTTTAGAGTTTAATGTGGGTGAATAAGTTGAACCATAAATAGCGTCAAAAAGCGAATGACCCCCTCCCTCCCCCTCGTAAGTGGCGTGCTATTAGTCCAGCCTGACGTAATATAAGGACCGAAGGACCGACGAGGAGGAATAACAGCTGCTGTTAAGGAAATGTGTTGGCAGAAATTTCTCCCCCTCCCCCACTCGGCGACTCGTAAAAATGGCGGGGTCGGTGTTATTTTAATGTGCGGCGGGAGGTTTAATTAGTGGGTGGTGCGGGCTGAGTAAAGGGGGAGGGGGAGATAGCGGGTGAGTTACGGTGGCCGGAGTGGGTGCGGAGCGCACCAGCCGCAGATAAGCCTCATTAGTCGCGGTGGCCGGGGTGGGTCCGTCCGTACTCCGCACCAACCCTTCCCAACCCCCTCCGCGTGCAGATAAAGTGCCGCCGCCGGGCTGTGCTCTGCCAGTCGCGAGTTATGCAGTCTTCGCAGAGAACTGTCCGAGGTCAGGGAGCGCGTGGCTCAACACGCCTCTTTTTTTTATTTCTCTCATTTTTTTCGGATGCAAAAAATGAGTTGAAAAATTTCCGTGTTCCCTTTCGGCTATCTCCGCGGGCTCGCTGCCGGATGATTAAACAGTGCGCCATTTTCTCTGTACACAGAGAAAGCTCAAAAGTTTAGCCATTCTTTTATTTTTTGCATGTGTACAACTGTAGGCATGAAAAATGTGTTGGAAAATTTCCGAGTGATAGTTCGGTTATATCCAGGCTCGCTGCCAGNTGTACAACTGTAGGCATGAAAAATGTGTTGGAAAATTTCCGAGTGATAGTTCGGTTATATCCAGGCTCGCTGCCAAGTGATTAAATAGCGCGTCATTTTCTCGGTACACAGAAAAAATTCTGAGAGTTAATTGTCTCCTATTCTCCTTTTCGTGATTTATGGCTAAGACCTGAAAAATGCATGGTGGTTACATATAAAAACGTACTTTAAATATTTCTTTCACGCTTTTGCAGGATTGATTTTTTTTTGGGTTGTAGATTTGACAAAAGTCACTTTTTTGTTGTTATTGTTCCACGTGTTTAATCTTTTCCTTAGTTGCAAGTTNTGTACAACTGTAGGCATGAAAAATGTGTTGGAAAATTTCCGAGTGATAGTTCGGTTATATCCAGGCTCGCTGCCAGGTGATTAAATAGCGCGTCATTTTCTCGGACACACAGAAAATTCTGAGAGTTAATTGTCTCCTATTCTCCTTTTCGTGATTTATGGCTAAGACCTGAAAAATTCATGGTGGTTACATATAAAAACGTACTTTAAATATTTCTTTCACACTTTTGCAGGATTTATTTTTTTTGGGGTTGTAGATTTGACAAAAGTCACTTTTTTGTTGTTATTGTTCCACGTGTTTAATCTTTTCCTTAGTTGCAAGTTNGGGTTGTAGATTTGACAAAAGTCACTTTTTTGTTGTTATTGTTCCACGTGTTTAATCTTTTCCTTAGTTGCAAGTTTTTACTGCCTTAAAATGAACCATAGCAATTCAGATATACTTACAACTGTAAAAGGTAAGGCATATTTTTTTAATATGTGAAGTATAGTCTGTCACCAGGAGAATTTGCGAAATATTCGTGATTTATTTCTTGTATAGATATCTCCACGACCTTAAAATGACTATCAATAAATTACATTTATAACTGAAATTTTGCTCGAATGTCGTCTGCTTACCTACTGTGTGATGTTAGAATGATGCTACCTCGAGCGAGTTTNATAACTGAAATTTTGCTCGAATGTCGTCTGCTTACCTACTGTGTGATGTTAGAATGATGCTACCTCGAGCGAGTTATGATTACGTACAACTAACTCATTGTATGTACTAACATGTCAACACATTTCGGGACTAGAACATTTTGGGGAATATGCACCGCTAACGCTACTCCTGTTTTTGCAGTTTGTCCGAAGAAACNCATTTCGGGACTAGAACATTTTGGGGAATATGCACCGCTAACGCTACTCCTGTTTTTGCAGTTTGTCCGAAGAAACTAGGTGCAATGCTTATGATAAAAACTTTGGTTCGGTCTGCCACTGCCCCAAGCTTTGACAACGCGACGACAGTAGGCTTTTATTTACTTATTCTTCCTGCACCGAAATTATATACACACTCACACAAACACACGAACGCTGTTCGCTGTTAACTGAACACTTTCATTAAATCTTGCGTAGGATATACTTGTGTGTCCTATTTGTATCATTCTACCGTATGGAAAATTAACATTGCAGTAGGTCAGATCACTTTATTCTCGTGTCGATAAAGTGCAACTGTGAAATTGCTGCGAGGAACGAAAATACCGTAACTTTTAAGTGTACTTACATACGATTCCTTCAAGGCATTTTTCAATCTACAAATTGATATAATAACCTAACTTATTTAAATTAATTAAGGTTAGGTAAGTTAAGGTTAAGTTAAGTTGTGTNTCTACAAATTGATATAATAACCTAACTTATTTAAATTAATTAAGGTTAGGTAAGTTAAGGTTAAGTTAAGTTGTGTTATGTTACCTTAGCCTAGAAATAACGTGGGTAACCAAACAAAATACAAACTCGTTCATTCAACTGATTATTATATTTTCATAAACACGTTTAACAATAGATTTGAACACAGCAAAAATGCATTTTGACGCGTCACAACCTAGCCTATATATAACTTCATTCTCATAGTATCTCGCACTAGCTACATCNCAAAAATGCATTTTGACGCGTCACAACCTAGCCTATATATAACTTCATTCTCATAGTATCTCGCACTAGCTACATCACATAAACGTGCGATCATGTGTAATGCCAGACAACCAACGATAAAGCCATTCATCAAAATAACTTTCCTCATCAATTTCATGTAGTTCCGGGCATGGACGAGGATTGCCATATTTAAAATTAGAAACCCATCAGCAAGAGATATGTACAAATTAAATTAAACGAATTTGAGGTCCGCGAATTTAAACGACGCTTTTTAAATACGGCGTTACGCAAGGAACTATTTTTCATTTTTCACTGCCAACTTTGCTGGGAACATGATAGTGTCTACGCTAAAACGTAAAAAGTTAGTGGCAGGGAATTTTTTCGATGGTTGATTTCAAAACTGCCTAATTAGCCGCGAAATTACATCACCAGGACACGCGAAAATAAAATATTTGCTGTACTAGCGATAATCACTATTACTAAAACCACTGCCAGGATAGTCTTTTATGCCCCAGATCTGTTCAATCTCATAAACTTCACGGTAAAAATGTTTGGGCATTTTACAAATAAATTTTTTGGAAACTAGTTGCCAAAAATATTATTGTAACACTACAGGTGNTAAAAATGTTTGGGCATTTTACAAATAAATTTTTTGGAAACTAGTTGCCAAAAATATTATTGTAACACTACAGGTAAAATATTTTATCTTCACAATACTTTACTTTACGAACCATATGCAGTTGTTTATATGTCTCCATGTTTTATAATACACTTGAAGCCTACAATTTTTGCTTGTAAAAATTCAAAATTAGTTTTGTACACTCCACAGTAGCGCGTAGTAAAATAGGCTCTCTTGAAAACTAGTTTCCAAATAATATTGTTTGTAAAAATACAAATATTTTACAGCGCAATGAGTGCAGAATAATGAAAGTGAAAATAAAGTTATGTACAAACATTTTCCTAGAATGAGACTTGTAGAGCATTATGTGACGGGTTGTCACATATCCCCGTACAATGTTTCAACCTTCTAGAATGATCGCCGGAAATTACCATACCGGGTAATGAGAAGGGCCTCCATCGGAGCTTCAAGGGTCGTGTCTAGCTGCCGCGCGGGCCGGGTAAAAACTTTTACGAGGGGACTGGGTGTAGCGTGGCGATCGCGCCCCCTTATCCTACCCCTCCCACGACCCCTCCAGCATATGACTTCANGAGGGGACTGGGTGTAGCGTGGCGATCGCGCCCCCTTATCCTACCCCTCCCACGACCCCTCCAGCATATGACTTCAGCCACGAGGGTACGGCGGCGGTTTGAATTGACTAATAAAAAGAGATCGGAAGAACAAGTCCTTCTAGAGTCCAGGAATTCTGTATAAAATACTTTTTCAGGGCTTTTCGAAGACAAAGAGAATCTGGCTTTAGGGACAGACATTTAAGGGAATTCCTCCGTTTGGTTTGTANTTCAGGGCTTTTCGAAGACAAAGAGAATCTGGCTTTAGGGACAGACATTTAAGGGAATTCCTCCGTTTGGTTTGTAGGAGGGGTGAAGTAAGAAGGGAGAATGTTTTGTATTTATATATTTGTGTTTTTTAACTGTAATTTAAAAGGGGGTTNGGAGGGGTGAAGTAAGAAGGGAGAATGTTTTGTATTTATATATTTGTGTTTTTTAACTGTAATTTAAAAGGGGGTTTGAGGAAATGTTAAAACAAATGTTAAAGAGTTTTTAACAATTTAATGTTTTGTGTGATAACCTTATTGGTTAAATATAACAGTTTTTGTAGCATCAAAGAAATATAGGATTTTTTTTTGGAAAACCAATTTTCCATGGGTTTCTCCTTCATACACCACACTTACTTAGGGTTTGTTCACCGCCTCCTGACGTTGGTTTTTCTCTGCTTAAAGTATAAATTATAAAGAGTAAATTTAAAAAAAAGAAACCATAACCTGAAGGGAAGGAAAGACGTTTTCACCTCTCTCATGCTTCAGAGGCTATCCGTTGAAATTATATAAGGATGGAAAAGCACTTGGAAAAACCGCGCCTATTGCGCACGGCTACTGTCGAACCCACGACACTTCGAATGCGAATCACTTTCCGTATGGCAAGACAAAACACTTTCAATGGTTCACTGGCAAAATAAATGTATGTATATATATGAACGTCACAATTAATTTTAATTCTACGTTTCACCAAGTCTGGTTATTGAAGTGCTTATTTATTTGCTTACCCGCATATCGTTCAGCTATAGGCCGGTTTACAGTAAGTGTGACGTATGCATTATTGATTCCAATGAAGTAGTGAATAAGGAAGATAGAAAAATGTCATAAATTAAGCTGCTAATATTAATCAATATACTTAAATTGTTAATACACCGCAGGAGCAATCAACGTTGGCCCAGCGGTTGGAATTTCGTTGTAAAGGTCAGCTTTATGCTGGACTTGGACAAATACATTAATAAAACGTTGTTCAACGTAATATAACAACGAAATTTTCTACTACGAAAATGTTACAAGATTACTTAGCGCCCCCTAGACAATTATGCCATTAAATAAGAAAATGCCAGAATATATTGCAAGTGTAGATTATTTAAATGCCAAAAATGTTGGTTGATTGTTGGTGGTATATATTATTTTTGTTGGACTAACGTTGTGTAACCGACGTTTTATGTTAAATTATGAAACAAACTTTGGTGTGTCACTAACTACGAAGATTTCTCAAGATCTGAGATCCTTTTCCAATTAAATCTGTTTAATTGTTTATATGTTGCGTCTCAAGCTCTCTCACTGCAGATCATTTGGGTGCTGGCAGACATTNATTAAATCTGTTTAATTGTTTATATGTTGCGTCTCAAGCTCTCTCACTGCAGATCATTTGGGTGCTGGCAGACATGTTCGCCCATCTCTGTAGTTAGGAATCCATGTTGAAGGTACACATGGTCAGTCAAGGCTTTAGTTTTAAGTTAGTTTTAAGTTTCATAAAGGATAAAAATCTTGATATAAATATTTAAAAACAAAATGTAAAATAAATTACAATTCGAGAATCGAATAAAAATTTAAAAACATTCAAAAACCAAAGAAAATTTTCCAAAATGTGTTAAAATCGTATTTATANCGAGAATCGAATAAAAATTTAAAAACATTCAAAAACCAAAGAAAATTTTCCAAAATGTGTTAAAATCGTATTTATATATTGATTCAAGACCTCGTTTCTGGTTTTAGTATTAATTCACGACTTATGTATGATGCCCTTCGGGAGGCTGATGTAGGCACGTCTGCTACACTGGTTAGCCCTTGTTTAGGGCTGGCAGCAGCCCGGACACATAGTAAATGTGCTAATTACTTGACAAGCACCAAAACTGTCGCTTGGTAGAAAGTGTTTATACTGGTGTCTGAAGGGCCAATTTACTACTTAAGNTACACTGTGCCCTCTCCTGATTATATGATGAGATCCAAATCAGTCGTCCTGGAAACCTAATTTGTAGACCCATTTAAACGAGTTATGTGAACCTTGGCTCCCGGTCTCGTGACAGCACAGCCTTCTGGGGCATATGAGAGATCGGCGGTATGTTGTGTCAATGTTGAGAACACAACGGTAGGTAATTGGTATTTATTGTTACGTTGTGCCAACATCGTCTATCCAGTATCATGCCAACAATGGAAATTAGTATATTTCTGATTACATGAAAAAATAATTTCATTTGTTTCCTTAAAAGCTATGAGTTTTTATCACATAAACCAAAACTTATTAAAAAGGTCCTCTGTTGGTGATGTAATGGTTACTGGTTTGGAAAACATACTGTACGCATTTGACATCTATACTTTCATTGAGCCAACATTGTAAAACCATCACAAAGCCACTAATATTATTATTATATATTACACCTATATAACGTTTTAGTAACATTATTCTATGAAACTCGAGTTCAGTTGAACAACTGGTGAAAATAATCACTGAAAAAATACACATTGTAGCGTGTACTAGTTTGTTCCGCGTTTAATTAAGTTCACTATAAATCATAAAAAATGTCAAAATGTGTCAGTACGAATCATAAATCTTTTTCGTGCGTGTGTTTAAAAAATCAGTTTAAAAAATATAGAAGCAATATGTCCCATCTTTCAGCTACTATCAACACGTCGTCGAGATAAAAATGAGTCTGCGATTCCATNAATATAGAAGCAATATGTCCCATCTTTCAGCTACTATCAACACGTCGTCGAGATAAAAATGAGTCTGCGATTCCATTTTTCTTAGCTTGATAGAGAAATGCTCCACACTATTTACAGTACTCTTAAATCTGTCTAGAGCTAACAACCTCGTCAATTTATTACTATCTAACTTTTTAACTGTGATAAATTTTTCTTCGTAAGTTATGGAGTTCCCGTTTTGCATTTTTTCCGAGTTTGAGTTACGGACTTGGCGATTCGTGGCTCTTTTTCTCACGGAAACGTAATTTTATGTGAAATTATGATGATAGTTCCATTTTTTATCGTCATATTGCACTGAAATCGGCCGTGAATATTTAAATTCGAAAACTGTTTGCAGTAACCAAATATTAAAATAATCAAACACTACTTCATGAGAATAAAACTGTAAATCTCAATACACGGCGTAGGCCACTTTTAAACTGTACGGAGTCCAAACATCTAGGAAGCGAAAAAGCGAAACGAGAAGTTTTCTAATTGTGAATAAGATTGGGAAACGGGAAATTATCAATCAAGAGAGACCGATAAATTTGTATGAGAAGCGTCAATCGTTAGAAATATGGCGCAAGAATAGATAGGTTGAGATTATATATACATAACATAAACATACACATATATACAGGTTGTATCATTGGTGATGGACCAAACAGCACATTTTGATACAGGACCCCAATATGCATAAATTCAACCCCTATATGTGTAATGCAAAATGAGATTTTAAGTGATGTCGGAGTAAATTATTTCCCATTAGCATATATTGGGAAGATAACGTCCAATTGGAGTACATTACGCCAAATCGGAGTAAATCAATCTCAATTCACGTAAACTGGGGTAAATTATGCCAAATTAGTTTAAAATGGGGTCAATGACTCCCGATTCGAGTAAACTACGCCAAATTAGCGTAACGTGGAGTAAATTACACCCAATTGAAGTTAATACTCCCAAATAACATCAACTGGGATAAACGACGGCGAAGTGGAAGTAAATGACGGCCAAATGGAGTACATAATGCCCAATTAGTGTAAATTGGTTTAAGTGTTTGTTGTAATATAATTCCGTTCTGTGTAATTTACCTCAGTTTACCCTCATTTGGCGTGCTTTACTTGGAGTGGATGTAATTTACCCCAATGTATGTTATTTTGGCACATTATACTCCAATTGGGAATAAATTACCCCAATTTATGCTAATTTGTTTTAATTTACGCCGAATGGGGGTAATTTACCCCTATTGGGTGTAGTCTACTCCAATTGGTAGTTATTTTTACCAAAATACGCTAACTGGACAAAATTTAATCCGACATGACTTAAAATTGCATTGCTTCTAAACTGTTTGGTCCATTATCAATAATACATCNCTGGACAAAATTTAATCCGACATGACTTAAAATTGCATTGCTTCTAAACTGTTTGGTCCATTATCAATAATACATAATATATATGCATGTTATATATAAATAAATATATATGTATATATATACACAAGCACTGATGATGCAATTCAGTGAACTTGCCAAAAGCAGCTGAGAATATACTGAGAATTTCAATTAGTAGTACATGAAGCCTACTTTTGACAATTTCACACGCAGGAGCGTCTCGTGAAATATGTCGCAGCATTGTTTAAGCCCGTCTTAGCGTCGTNCTGGACAAAATTTAATCCGACATGACTTAAAATTGCATTGCTTCTAAACTGTTTGGTCCATTATCAATAATACATCATATATATGCATGTTATATATAAATAAATATATATATGTATATATATACACAAGCACTGATGATGCAATTCAGTGAACTTGCCAAAAGCAGCTGAGAATATACTGAGAATTTCAATTAGTAGTACATGAAGCTTNTATACTGAGAATTTCAATTAGTAGTACATGAAGCTTACTTTTGACAATTTCACACGCAGGAGCGTCTCGTGAAATATGTCGCAGCATTGTTTAAGCCCGTCTTAGCGTCGTTTGAAAAGATTGTGTTGGACTTGGGCATCAAAAAGTTTCACAGCGTGGGTAAGCGAGAATAATTTCATAGGGAAGTTATGACGGACTAAGGACAAAGGATGAATACAAGACAATAGAACCGAAGGTCAGAAAGGAAACACGAATTACAGTTGGATTGCGGTTAATGAAACCCTCTCAGACCAACTTTAACGTTACGGTTTCGGGTGTTGAAAAGAATATATCTTATGGAGCGTGATATACTTAATGTCAATAAAACACTTCTTTCGTTGCCACACTCAACGAACTGAAGGCTTCATAGTATAAATTACCAATCACAACCTCTACCAGTAGCACGGTATACATGTCGCAGGGACATGATAAAACCGGATATTTGATCAAATCCCTAAGGTAGATAATCAATTCACGGAAGACGTTAAAATTACAACTCTGTGGGGGTGATTTCCCTAAAGAAAGTAAGTGATTTGATCAAGTCCCTTAACTGTTTTAGTGAAAATATGTTATACTCTAAGCTGGTAACCTCATTACCTATAAAAAATTGCCGGCGAGCCTTGAAATGACCATAACACCAGTAGTGAACCTTCCTGCTGGCGCTGGGTCCTGGCCACGGTGCGTAATTTATGGCTACGCTTTGGGCAAGTCATTTTAACACATCTTCCGTGAATTAATCATTTACATTACGGATTTGATCAAATCTCTGGTTTTATCATCTCCCTGCGATATATATACGGGTCAGTTATCCATAGCGAATACCATTAGCCACTAGGACTCGAAGCGTACAGTGCCGGTCAAAAATAACATTCATGTTCCTTATGTACACAATTAGGTACATTGGGTCGGAATGGATTCAGCACTTATTAAAACTAACATTTGAAAGAAGAAATATTTGCACCTAACAGCACAAATTTCAACAGACACACCCAAAAGTACGATCCTAGCACAGAGTACTTAACAAGGAAGAGATGAAACAGATGCTTATACCGTGAACTCCAGCCATACTCACCAGCATAATGGCGGCACGAGACAGACAAATGCTGGAACGCATTTCGCCAATCAGAAGCTGGTAACTTGCCCATCAGCCAGCAGCCCAGCCAAAAGAGAGCCTTTCACAGCATGCAGTAGCCGATCAGACAGAACGCCCGTTCCCACAGCCTCGCGCAGCCAACCAGAGAATCTTCGCAAACAAATCGCCATGCTATTTTATCTCTACGCTTCCAAAATTTTCATACGATTACGATTTATATTGCATACAAAAAGAGCAAGCATATACAATATTTTGTAACATTGCAAAAATTATTTTGCTAGATGTTATTAATTAAAATATTTTTAAAATCAATTAGGAAAAGTCTTTTCTTAATAAAAATTAGAAGCTTACTTAAATATTTCAATAAGTAAATAGCAGCACTATGATTAAGAGTGGTATAAAATATATGCATTCTTCTTTCATGTTCGACATAAATCATACTTTTCTGAATTTACTACGATAGTCTATTCGTGGTTTCTTCACACTTTTTGAGCCAAACCTTTGATAAATAACACCATGTATGATATATTTAGTTATTTTCTAAATATGGCATGTATCAAAAGCGTTTTATACCTCTGTTAACATAGAAGTATCTTATTTTTCGTTAAATTGAAGTTTTACCTAAATTTAATTTATAAATTATAATATTTCATTTAAATTCAGTATCAATAAAAACAGTGAGACAACATGTGTCTTGGTAGCGTCTAGTAATAAATAGTTCCCATGCAAAATATTATTACAAATGAGTGCGGACGAATTCGGTGCGTTATCCTTTGGTGTAATTTACTATACTAAGTTAAGCTTAGTTTGCACAACGCGGAGGAATATCCTGGAAGTAGAAGTTTAGCAGGGCTCCAGAAAAGTGTGAAGTAGCCGTGAATAGATTATATTTTTAATGATTTCTGTGTGGTGCACAGTCGGGTGCACTGCTTCATTGGAAACCACTCTCCATCTAACTTCACTTCATATTGAAACTGTGGCGTTCAAATCTTTTTCCCACTAATTTATTCAATTTTGTTTCAAACACAGGAGAGTAATATTCAACATAAAACTAGCATGATAACGTTGATATGAATTTAATAGCTTCACTTAACCGACACACACAGTGTGGTTTAGGTCCCAAAACCTGGCCAAAAATATTTTATGCCACTAACGGCTACAGCAAATAATTTTATTTAAATTGTGGAGGAAAAAATAATAAGACATTGATTTAGTTTTAAAACGAAGCATTTATTCGTCATTACTACTAGATTCTAAAACATTTACATTTATACGGTCACTTTCTGATAACAGATTTTAAACATCAGATGATAGATGATAATGGCATTTTTTTTCTTATGTGAAAAGTATCGCATCCCTGTAATTAGGGGATCTGAAGTTAAAAGCAACCTATTAAGGACATCCAAGTTGCACTTGTGTTTCAGCACATGTCTCGGTTACTCTATGCATTTCCGGATAACATTCTTTTTTTACTTTCGGGAGGACGGAATAGCACGGAAAAAATCTTTTATTCGTTTCTCGTTTTATTTCATATTGGGCTTTAGTAAGTCCTGCTTCTGTAAAAGAAAACTAAATATTAATAAGAAAACAATTACTATTGTAGTCTATGAACCAAAAAATTCGTTAAAAAAAGGGGGGGTAATTTCGGGCGGTTGTTTTTTTTATAACTGTTTTGCGTACTAAATACTTCATGTTATACAATATTTTTCAGAGCTTAGAAATGTTCACAAGTACAAAAAAAACCTCAGTAAATAATTTAAAGTACACATATATCAAACAGTTGAACACACCTATGTTGTCAGCCATGCTGACTCAAATTTGTTAGATTTTGATTACATAAAAGTAATGTTACATAAAGTATATACCTGGGTTAGAAGAATCCATCACAAAAACAACCAGTAAATTGTTTATGCACAAAACCACAAGAGTTTATAAACACACTAAAATCTGAGCACATCGACAAATCACACAACACTCTAAGCGAAGGGTAACTTCCGACTGAGAACGTTGCGCGGTGAATCGCGCTAGCGCTTTGCGGTTTTCACCCTTTGTTGCTGTAGCTACCTGGCTTTTCGAAGAAACGTAACAAAGGGGTGGGAACCGGTTTTAAAAAAAAACATTATTGGCCAGGTATTTAGGTCAAATACCACACAGTAGGAAGCACGAATAAAGTTGTCAGGCAGTGTTTAATTTACTAATAATGACAGGATACGAAACTACATGAATTATAACTTTTAAGCAGAGCTTTAAGCAGTGTTGCGTAAACTGAGGACGGCCTGTACCAAGATGTGAAGGCGAAAGCAGCGCCGAGCAGGGAAGTGCGGAGGAGGAGATAGTGCAGTGACACGATCAATGGCAGAGAACTGACGGCTCGTGATGACGGTATCTCTGCACTGTGCGTGACTTGTCTGGCTGGAGACACCGACCGCTCTCTAAAGCCATGGCTATGTAGTAGGTAAGGGCTCTTCGCGGTTAATGGAGCACTTTTGAAAGCCCTCTTAGGATATATCTTCCCCATTAGTTTGCATCTTTATGCCATTATAATGTTAACATTTCCATGGGTCTGATAACTTTATTCACACGTCATCACAAGAGAAACCGTGGAATTGTTAGTAATGTGATTGTGTTATTAATACGCAAATTCATTTTCTGGTTTGTATAAAACCAGAAACACTTACTTCACAGGTCATAAATTTAAACATTACACTCGCTATATATTGTCAAGTCATAGCTCTATTTTTATTCGTACGCTTTCAAATTAAATGGAAGCTTTCATACCAGTGTGCACTGCAGCATATATGTAGCTGCGGGCAGTGATTTTTTAAATGTTTACCTCAGAAGTGCTCATTTTACCGTGAACAGTATTCAGGTATAGAGATATGTTTTACATTTATTAACTTTTATGTTTTATCAACAAACGTAATAAAATTAATTAACTCCTTTATGAATGAATTAGGTCGAATTTATAGAATAATTATCATGAGTCTTATAATAACGCGCTCTTACATATCGAAAAACCACACATGTAACTAATTTCGGCTTTTGTATATATTTTCATTTACAAGTTCGCTCGAATGTTGGTAGCTAATTTCCACTGCAGGTATCATCTATCTGTTTAGGTGGGGGGATGAGTAAACACTGGCTTCGTCCAAATGAATTTAATTTGAAATTTAAGGCAAATTTATGAATTTGTGAAAATGAAAACTGCCATTGAGTTGGTAAAGAAAGGGCCTGAATTCAAAGAAACATTTCTGTATAGAAGGTATTGTTGGGAGAAATGCATCTCAGTTCGTTCTTCAGTCCGCTGTATCCTTCCACAACAACTATCTATCGAACAAAATCCCAGCGTCAACCAGGTGATGATGTGTTAGGTTTATTAAGAAAATTTGTTTATTTGCGCCATTTTGCGATGTCCCTCCCGGTGGTGGCACTCAAATAACACCACTGTATCAGCAGTAATGTCTATTAGTTATTTGCAATATTTATTGTTAAGAAGTGTTGTGCCTCGTCTAGCTCTTTATACATTCGAGCAATCAACAAATTGGCAGTAGTTGTACTTGTTTCTTATTGAACCGTAATAACGAACCCATGCAACACGACGAGCCATGGTTGTTTCTGAATTCTTAAGTTAGAATCTGCTACTTGTCTGTGGCCGCGGCCCGCGTTAGCCACTCGCTTTTTGGTGATGCACCGTACCGCTGTCCACCGTATCGTCGCGACGAATACTTAACTGACATAACGCGTAACTTCGGCCATGATAACAGTTCCTACCTCGCCTCTTGGAGAGGCCTTGACAACCGGTTACCGTGCCTTTTACATAAGTGTCTTTATACTGCCGACCGACAAACTCTGACCTCCGCTTTGAAGCAGAAAGATCGCTTAATCCCATCCAGGGCGGGGCAACGCTCCCCTCCATATGTCCCTTACTTGTTCGCTGCTCCGGGAGTGCTGCATGGGCCTGCTAATACTTCATTACGCATTTATTGCCATCCAGTTGTATTTACGATACAAATGTTATAGATGACATTAAGCCATACTGATTTCACTTACATAATGTAATGTATTACTCTGGTTACTTTTCCTGAGATCTAATTTGTAAATCCCCCCTCCCCCCGTTTTTTTTTCGCGGCAGTTGGCCGGTGGAAAGGTAAGGCGGAGGGGTAAAACCTTTCTGGCTGCCGGAAACCATGTGTGCCGCCGGAAGTGGCTGGCCGCTCTCTTCAGATTGCAAGTTGCTTGATACACGACAGAATTTTATAATCAAAACCCTTGAAGCAAAGTGAAAAAAATAATGTTATATCCCGACAGATGGCGAACTGACGATAAATATGATACTAAACAATGAGCACTTAAATTAATGTTACCAATTAAGTTGCCTGCCATACATCAAACATATCTAATATAATGTAGGCCTATCACAAGTTCTACGACTCTGATTTAAATTGCCAAGGAACTAAACAGTAGTTTTAATGCAGTGAGACGTTGATTCACGGGTCTGCTTTTTTTAACCGTACTAACAGTCGGTTCTCAGCTTGACAAATACGAGTTGCGGACAAAGTATTTTCTTTTATGTTCATTTACAACGTTCTCAAGGAACCAACCGACAATAGCAAGTAAGAAAGTTAATAGTGGGAGAACACGGGAAGTAAGCAAGAAGATAAACCTTCAAATATCCATCGCAATATGCGATCCTTGTTGAAATTTTTTTAAGGATTTTATAATTTTTCTGAATTTTCTTTGGATTCAAGGTCATTAAAGGTCACGGGCATGGGGTCAAGATCAAGGTCAAATGTCAAGGTCACCCATATCTTATATGTTGGTTGAGTTGCGTCACAACATGGCTGCCGGCCGGCGCTGGCGCCGGTGCCAGGTGCCAGTTTTGTCCCATTTAAAATACATTGTCCGCAGACGCAGTAAATCATTCTAGTAGTATATGATGCCATATCCCAGAAAGTTATCATCCTATTTCTACCAAATTCTTCACACAAGTTACGTTATGCCATGCAAATTGTCATTATTCAAGTGGCTCAAACACTTATTTTCTAAATGACGGCTTTGGGTTACTAAACCCTATCTGCCGAAATATTGAACTCATTACATGCGAAGTTGATGCTCCAAATCACATATCCATAATGAAGTTGGTTGCACAGTAGCTTATTGTACGGGGTTTTATGGATCTTGTCCCGGCAAGAAAAAAAGACACGTGTGTATTTGTAACTGTCTCACTATTGTTGCATATGTTTCTGGTTTTATCTCTAACGATATTGCTGTCAACGAGACATCAAAGCCTTCATACCAAAAAAAATTTTTAAGACTTTATTAAAAATTATTTTCATATGTGTAGAGGAAAGTAGGCTCGTTATTTATATCAGTAACTTCTTATTGAATTTAATATTACGTATAGTTTTTAGTATACACCTGATTATATTAACCCATACTGTCACAGATAAATATATTGTTTTAAACGTTGCAACAACAAAATTTTTGTTCGGAACTGCAGTACTATCGATACGGCTTTCTGTCACATAACCAGGGCCAATAAAAGTCTTTTAGCACTTTATATAACTGGCAGCAACTGTTAATGAGTCTACGGAAAACAGTCTCATCAGTGAATGATACATCTCACACGTAAAGGATTTTTCTTATTGGACGATAATTTTTTCTGCCCACAGTGCAAACCATTAAAGCCACTTTCAATGTCACGTCCCAGATACAGGAACCTGTGACTGAAAGGGTTAACGCCGTTAAAAACTGTTCGCGGTAGAGAGAGCACTTTTGAAACAAATCTCTGAAAAAGCACTGCCCGTATCTAGATACATGACACAGTACGCACTGGTATGCGTGCTCCCAGTTAAGTTGGCAGCGAACAACGAAAAAATAATTCCACGCTTTGAAGTATTTGTGTGTAACGTTTAAATGTATAGCAACCGAAGTCGGCGTTTTATCTCTTATACTCACAAGGGCACGCACGGATTTGCGTATAATAACACATTTTATTTTCTAAAATATCCCGCGGTTTTCAATTGCATGGCGCATGAATAATGTGAGACGGTCCATGTCAATGTTAATCATACATATGGTGGAAAGATACAAATTGAGGAGAAAAGTAAATCCTAAGCAGACCTTTTAAAAGCGTTTAGTTAACCATGAACAGCATATATATCACGAATCTACCCCCTGCAATACTTTGTCTGCGTCCAGTACCGTAAGCTCATCCCCTGCTAACTTTTACCTTGCAGACATTACCTACATTATGTTCATACACACACCCACACTACGTTTAGCCCTATCCCCTTCTAACGCCCTACTAGTTATTTAATTTGTGTCAAAATTTTAATTAGTAATATTCTTGGCAAAACTGTGATCAAGCGTACATATTGTTATAACGACGCGGGCAGGCCTTGATGGCACTCTATAGTAAAACATTGTAAGTAAAATCAGTGTTTGGGCGTATACACGCCTCTCCGTAAATAAATATTATAGGAACTNCTATAGTAAAACATTGTAAGTAAAATCAGTGTTTGGGCGTATACACGCCTCTCCGTAAATAAATATTATAGGAACTCAATTTTTTTTCCTGGAAAGATAAAAAGATAAAAAAATTATTATCTTCATCCGTTACGTTTAACTTATATCCTATTAAATGCATTCAAAGAAAAAAATAATAATATAATCGCTTCAAAATTTTTTAATAATATATAAACTTTTTTTTCATTTTTTTTTTTTTTTCATTTCCTGCGCACTTACCATAAGGGAAAGGAAAAAAGTACGAAGTGGCATTTGTAGGTTATTCCATTTGTTTTCATTGCGTGTGATAGTATCCTACTGTTAAAGATCTAGTTTGCGCGAAATTTAGCTACCCGAAAATTCATAGCGCAGGTTTGGAGGGCCCGACGCAATGTTTCGTAATGACTAGCCAAACTTTGAGGCGTTAAAAAAAATGTTACTACAGATTCCAGTTAGTTCGACGACCTGCCTTAACGCGCCATCACACATAGAAACGTATTCCGGCCAGCAAGCAGGAAATTGAACTGCGCCGTCATTGACCAAGCCAGCAAGAATCCCCTCCGCCGAACTAGGAACCAAGGCACGACTGCGTGCGCAGCCCAGCGACAATACAGGCGAACGGGACACCTTAAAAAAGTGTATTTTCTCTACATAATGCCGGTCGAATAGGATGTATTAAGAAGCCGCGAAGAAGACCGGTGTACCGACTGCCGTAATACGTTTATTATACGTCAACTTTCGCCATTACTTTTAAGGAGGAACTCTTCCAATCAGTATAACATTGAAGTGGCTCCATGAAATTTAATGTAGTATAATATAATAAATACACTATAAAGCTTCCCTGATTATAGATAAATTTCTGTATCTTGACTAAAGTAAAATTTATATACATGGCATTAATCTCTCCTGCCTAATTGTTGCTCTGCGAGTAAAACCCTACCAAACCTGCACCTACGTTAACATTGCAAACTATCACCGTAACAATATAATCACGGTATACGTAAGAGTTTTCGTGAACTGTTGTTTTGCAAGAAAATATGCTGCGAACACGCGCCGATCAAAAAAATAATAATGATAAAAAATTGTCAAATTATCTGATGAAACTAAAACATTTGAACCATTTTTGTAGTTTTCAAAACAAGACGACGCGTAAGACTTTTCTTTCTTTTCGAAGTCGACTTTAGCTACTGAGCTTGCGGAAGTACGGAAGCTGCGATGACATGCAATACTGGTACTGTTTGTCAAGTTGAGCATGCAGATATCTCTGCTAATATCACAGTTGCTGTTCGCAAGGTGGTGGGTAAATTACAAGAACTTAATTACTTAATTCAGCGTGGAGTCACGCATAAGTAATACTACACCGAAGACAGGACCTCGTCACTGCCTTAACGCACTGAAAGTAGATGCTGAAATATAGACCTACCAAATTCCCAGAGAGAGTTGAACATAATGTCTCTTCTCTAGATAAAAAACTACATTTTAATTTTGCTGTATATTTTTTTATGCATTAACATACATTCAAATGTCACGGAGAAGAAACGGCTGGAACCGTGTAAGTGAAGGTTTTGTCAAAGCGTGTGTGACCTGCAGGTTATAATCTGCAGACCTCTGTATACTCTCGAGTCTAGACGCAACTGGTTTTTCATTGCATGTCGTCACAGTGAGTATAGCTTGTTTATCTTTGAACAAGTAGCATGGAATTCGGTCCCCCCCCCCCCC
>NQII01000031.1:750508-790425 GCA_002778355.1 Clitarchus hookeri
ATAGGTTTTGATTACCCCAGGGCGTGTATAACTAACTGTGTTCCAGCTACAAAAGTAATTAAATCGTAGGAGTTTAACTTGTCACCTTGAATGTGTGCATACTCTTAGGAGGTAGGTCTAAAAAATATAAATAGTATGTGATGCTAGCTATAAAAGAGTGTAGGCCACTCTCCGAGCAAGAGTTCCAAGATTTTCCGAGCACACATGAAGTATATAGTAAAATCTCGTTACTGCGTATCAGCAAAACAATCTGACTCCAATTTAGTCACAAAAAAAACAGCTAAGTCATCTAGTTATAATGTTAGAGTAGAAATTTAAAAACCAACTTGTTCAACGCAGTATATTAACGTAAAGGAACGGTTTTAACTGACGTTGAATATCGCGTGTTTAAGTGAATTATTTACATGTTAAACCATTCGTATATCTAAACAAGTAAAATAACGTACAATAATAGCTGAATAAGATTTATTCAGTTTAAACTGAAATGTACACACCAAACCCACTTTTTAGCACTTCGCACAAGCGCATGCACAGTGAACAATAGTCAGCACTTCGGCTGTACTCAGCAAAACTCGTTATGTTTTTAAACCCCTTAACACACTATCCCGAGGACACTCGTTTGTTTACAGCAGCCGCAGAACAGGTAAAATTATAATGGGTTCTGTACGCTGACGGAGACCAGCAGCAATAAGGACATAGCTTTCATGATGTAATACTATTGGCCGCTGCTGACACGTCGACACTTTATAACTGGCTACAGCGTGTGCCACACAACTACAATAACTGTTTCTCATATGCTTCTTTGTGTGTGATATTACTGCCAGGCATTTGGACCACTGTGTATTTGAGCATATAGAGGTGAAACAGCCGCTTATAACGCGAACTCTAGTCACATACGCCAGCAAAATGTCATCACTGGCCAGCAACATGCATGGACGCAGTTTGCCAATCAACGATTGGTAACGCTCTCGCCAGCCATCAGCCTAGCGTTAGCCGGTCAAGTCACGAAGCCTCTTCCCAGAGTCTCGCGCAACCAATTAGAAAATGGATACGCCCACATCAAATGATCCGCCACGCCATTTCGTCATCTGTGTAATTATCTGCTCTGCCATTAGGTGTTAATAAGTTGCCAAGACCAAATATTCCTTATTTTGCATCAGCTGAAATGACAAATTAATGTGAACGTCAGGCCAGATTGACAGAAATCATTGCGGTGTTGCCCGCTTATGAGCGATAAAATGTATGCAACATTTAGTATTGAAATTTCTTCTTCGACAAGACATAGTACATCCACTCAGATGATCGAATAACTGTTACATATATCAACGGAGTACCTTTAATTGTTTATCATGTAGAATAAATGGGAAATTAATTATTATCTGTGAATGACTAAAGAAGCTAGTAGTAAAATAAGTGAAACGATANAGATTGACAGAAATCATTGCGGTGTTGCCCGCTTATGAGCGATAAAATGTATGCAACATTTAGTATTGAAATTTCATCTTCGACAAGACATAGTACATCCACTCAGATGATCGAATAACTGTTACTTATATCAACGGAGTACCTTTAATTGTTTAGCATGTAGAATAAATGGGAAATTAATTATTATCTGTGAATGACTAAAGAAGCTAGTAGTAAAATAAGTGAAACGATANCATGTAGAATAAATGGGAAATTAATTATTATCTGTGAATGACTAAAGAAGCTAGTAGTAAAATAAGTGAAACGATAATTGTCTGTAAAATATCATTCAACAAAGTTATATGACCTGATAAATTCATATTTTACAAAATTAACCTCTAACATATATATATAACATAATTCCAATATGGCGTCCGACCCTCTGCCTTAAGTAGTTAATGTGATGGCCTAACACCCGCGTACTATTTATTTTACCCCGTCTACACTCACCGTTTTTCACAACAGAGTGCAAAAATGAGGAATGCATCCAGAAGGTATCCACCTGCAACATATTTCCCTAGACGACGCGGCGTAGGTGCTTTATTGCAGCGTGGAGCAAGAGTTCTCACCTCGCTGTACTATGTCGCCGCCCTCGAGTCAGCGGCACGGACACATGACTTACGACAGCTGGCATCGCCGTAAATCCCCGAGAGAAGGGGGTAGGGAGGAAAAAAACTACTGCGTGACGTACTCTAGAACATCCTGCCAGGATAATTAATGCGGCACGGCTGCCAACGTGATTCAGTGTGTGCAGGCTAAGGCTGAGAAACCTCGCGTTCTAGAAAACACGCTGTTAAGGCCATTGGTGCATGCTGAATTTTAATATTTATATGAAACATTGCGTATTGCATTTATTCATACATTACAAGTTGAAAAATTTGTTATTTATAAATTTTTAAAACGGTATATTTTAAGTTTTCCTACAGAGGTAGGTAGAGAGGTAGATATGTATACTCTGTACCATATATGAAGGCCATATTCTTGACAGGTGGCGATCGCGGCGCCAATGTTTACTTTTCGTTTATGTATCCATTCGCCATCAACTGGCTTTGATGCGACGAGTTAGCGCGTCCAGGAGGTGCTGTTTCGTGCGGCAATTAGTGAACTACTTGGGTGGCCGCGGCAGGTGGCGAGAGGTTTGAAGGGCGTGTGTAGGGTCGTTCGTAAAAGCTGTAGACGAAATATATGTTACTTTAAATACTATGCAGAACTCATGAAAAATAAAACTATTGGTATCTGTTCGTAAATATATTATATAAAGCAAACGAACGCTATTCACTTCTGGCTTGTAGTGCTTCGAAAATAACCCCACAGATATCTCAAGAGGTAGCATCTTTGTAAAGTTTACTGTTGTTCTATTACTGGCTCGGAACGAAAGGAATTTGAAATATTCCTCAGTCAGATTATTAGAAAAAAAATCCAACAATATTATGCAACATTTCTGTAAGATTTGGAATTAATATCAAACATGCAAGGAAAGCCGGGTTCGAGAAGGGGGATAAGACGTGAATAAAGTTTTTTTAAATTGCGTTTCATTTGGATATGGATCGTTCTAATGTAACTTTAATTTTGAACACTTATAAATTTCTACTTTAGCACGAAGTTTAGTTTTTAACAATAAAAACCGCTGTTGTATGACCACATAAAATAAAATGTATTAATTAACCTTGGAACTCTTTCTTATCGCGTATTTTCGGCTGATCTAATGTGTGTCAGCAGTGAATTCAGAATAGCCAACGTAATATTAACTTTTGTTCGTTCGTGCATCAGCTGATATAGGATTTCGTAAATGGCACGTTGTTTGTTTTGAATACGTTAATTTGCCACTCACTGACTGTCAGAATGTGGCCTTCTTATATGAAATTAACTATAGGTAAGGTTTAACGTGTAGTTGACAAAGTCATTAGAGACGGAAAAAGTTGCTCAGGGAAGCAGAAGCGGGGAAGGAATCGGTAATGACCTGTAGTAAGGCATCCGCCTAGAATGATTTTGNGTTGTTTGTTTTGAATACGTTAATTTGCCACTCACTGACTGTCAGAATGTGGCCTTCTTATATGAAATGAACTATAGGTAAGGTTTAACGTGTAGTTGACAAAGTCATTAGAGACGGAAAAAGTTGCTCAGGGAAGCAGAAGCGGGGAAGGAATCGGTAATGACCTGTAGTAAGGCATCCGCCTAGAATGATTTAGGGAAATAATGGAAAACCGAAATGAGGATGACCGGACAAGGAATCAAACCCAGATCCTCTCGAATGCGAGTCCGAATAATAGCCACTGCGTCACCTATATATCATGCACAGAATATAAAATATGTTGTTCATTACAGGTTCGAAAGTACGTATAAAAATTAAAATGTTATTTGTTTACTATAAAGAGCGCATTACAAACAATGACTTCAACCACAGTATATAAAACCTAATAAATATATACATATTAATTTATAGAAAAATAAATGTATCTTTGTGTTTCTTCTCAATCCATCAATTTTAAAGATAGCTGTTTCAAACGAAATTATATATACTTAACTAGACTTTTTCAAAAAAAAAACATTGCTACGTTAGAATTTTTTCAAAATATATTATTTCATCATTATTTTTTGCAAAATATAAATTTTAATGTCAAATTTTATAAACAAAAATTACATTAAACACAAAAATTGGCAACATTTCTTAGTGTGCTAATATTCCTTAATAAATGTCAGGTAGAACACTATTTTTTTAATGGTTATCATTAACATTGATGCCGCATGCCTAGTAGGCAGTCCTCAAGTGTGGTGTTTACTTCCATTGGCTCTTTCTTTGGTAATGACCTGACATAATACACGTGTTCTGTAATGGACGTGAAGACAACGTGTGTGGACTTCCCAAGGTTCTAAGATTGTGTTGTTAATCTGTGTACCTCGACTCCCTACACATCTGTATGGGCTCTAAGAGGCATTTGTACACTTCAGTGATTATGTTATTATTAACACAATATTATTCCGAGTTGAGACAATTTTCAAAGCGTATTGACGGCCTTAAGAAGATAAATAATCAAAAAATGTTTACATATATTTTGGATATTTGCCAAACACTGCAAACATTGTTTTAGTTGGACACAGTGGTTAGTAAATACCCTCCTTCTACCGAAGGACCTAGTTCGATCCCAGACTACGTTGAGAGGGAAATATTTTAAGAGGGATTATCGTGTGCAGGGCATAGCGGACACTGCTGGGTTGTGGAAGTTTCCTTCGTGTGCTCCACGTTTCTCCTCCGTATTCATTCCGCCGCTGATCCAGGTACATGTCATTTCCCCTTACCTTCGGACTGGCCGGAAAAACAGATGTGTCCTTCGGGTAGCTCCGTCTTTCTTCGCCTTAATGCCGTGATGTCTTCCAAATTTTTTTAAAATTATTATTTAACTTGTAGGCTATGCTTGTCTAATTCGCGATGTAGCCATTGGGAGGTTATACGTGTAAACACGAAATGGAACAGTATGTCATTACAATAAATTAAAAAATTATATTTGTGAAACATTTTCTCTCTTCAAAATTAGAGCGAATCCAAACTAGGAAGTAAACTTACAGACTAACACAGTTCTAGACAAAGTACGTTTAAATTTTTTTAGAATAATAAACAATTGTACGTTAATAGCGCTATAATACTTTGAGAACTCATCTCAGAGCGATGCAACACTCACCAAGTGACGGTTTTTTTTCGAGGTGGGGGTTGTACATCGTTGAGGTGTTACATGGCACACGAGGCCGTAAAAAGAGTGAATATGGAATGCAAGGAAGGGGGAAACGGGAGTGCCCCGAGAAAACCACTCCATCCAGAAGCAACGTCAGCCACGTTTACCACTTGCAAAAATCTATTCATAACGCCATCAGGAATCAAACCCGGGTCGCCTTGGTAGGAGAACTGGGCGTTATTTTGCAGCTATATTGTTACTGAAATACAAAAATTATGATAACTATCTCACTCGCTAAACGGGTTTCATTTAAATTAGAGAAATTTCCATCGGCAATCTCTATTTTAATTTGTAATCAAATTGAGGGAAATGTTAGCTTGTTCTTTAATTACTGGATATAAAAATTTAGTTTTGTTGTTGTTTGAATATTTTTATAACTATTGTAGATGCCTATTACCCTAGATCTCAAAATGAATTCAGAATATATTATTTTGCATTTGTGTAAAACAATTAGTTTATTTCGTGTCTATGTTCAAAGAAAAGATACCATAATTGTTATTTTCACATGCAATAAAGGAAAATATCGAAGAAATATTTTTATTTCCTTATTGGCGAACGCGTTTGAAACAAATAGAAACATGATGAAGATTTTTGCCACACAACCACTTTAACACTCTTCACGCGGCCGCAAAACTCGAACGTGGAAAAAATTGCAACTCTCATGACAAATTATTGCGAGCCAGGGTGTGGATTCACGGTGGAGAATTGCCAAAGAAAAAATTCGGCGAGAAGAAAGATTGCCGAGAGTTGTGTTACTCGCTGTGTACAAACGTGCCTCAGTCTCTGCAAGCTTAAGAGAGATTAACAAGGCAGTTGGGCAATATAACGTCGCAAGGAGATACTCTGGGAAGACGGATACTTGGCGCGATATGTCTGAGCACGGGGTCATCGTGAAAAATGCAGGAGAATTAAATTCAGGCAAATGAATTTAGCCCTAAATGTTTCTTGGCAAGCAAGCGAGTTAGCGGTTTTGACAAACCTCCACGATGTTAACTTAATTCCGAACTAGAATATCATCTATCGATAAAGCGTTTTGTAACTGAAATCAATGTATAGGTGTTTCATGGTAAACCGAGAACTTTTGAAATCAACCAATGAAAAGAGTCACTGCCCCAAATTTCATGTATTTTAATCGAAACGCTGAGACTCTTGTTTCCAGTTAAGTTGTCAGCGAAATACGAAAAGTAGTCCCAGATCTTAACATCGTACTGAAAGTGTATCTTTTACATTTGTGATAACTGGATTTATTAAAAATACTGTCTATCAGTTTAAGGCATATTGGAGTAAGAATTATCACATCGTTAACATGTTTAAATTCTTACAAATTTCACATATTTCAGAGTTGCACTTTATTTGCGCACAAATAGAGTGAGAGGGTCAGTGGCAATGGTAATTTCACATATGATGGAAGAATACAAAATGGGCAGAGATGTACATCTAAGGCAGAGCTTTCAAGGTGCTCAGTTAACAGTGAAGAGCCTACACTTGTATATCTGCAGGTTCTCCTCTGGTAATCGCTGACGTATGTGGGCATTTTCTGGATTGATTACATTAATAACAAATCTGTTCTGTAATATCTAACGTCTGTTATTTGCCTGTAAGACAACTTACCCGAGCAGCAGTCACGTACCATTCAGGCACAAAAGTTACAAGACAGTTTAGAGTTCGGGAAAGTATTTTTTTTTCCTACAAATAATATTTGCAATATATTCTTGTATTTATTTATGTGACAGTAAAAAAAAGTTTCTGTGTAAGTACTCAGCCCTTGTGTTCGAACTCCCAGTGAACCGGAAAATAGGCGCGCTTTTGTAAGCAGTTATTATACAAATACATTTTCAATATTTTCAAAAATTATTTATAAATCTCTTACTTTTTACATGCCATAGAGCCAGAAACTCTTTATGAGTGGAAAAACAGAATTGAGGCTTAGAGTGATAATCTTACGGACATGTGAATTCTACAGAGAAATTAAGTTAATATATTACCAGTTTTTAAAAGTGAAACCGAGCTAACACATTTACAATTTTTGGCCTTGTAGGGGAAATCATCATGTTTTGTGATTCCCTATTAAAGCTTAATATTATTTTATAGTAACTCATCAAATCGGCGTTACTCTTACAATATATCGGAAGCAGAAAAGGATAACCAAAAATATTTGTAATCATCTCCAACACAATTATGGGAGGGAGTGGAATACTCAATAATAATAAACATTCCATATTTCTGTTGTGACAAAATTCTATGTATAAAAACTTTCAGAAATTCTGGAAAGATATTAAAAAAGAACTACATAATGAGAGAAAAAATCCGCTTACCTGAAGATTACGTCTGTGTTAATGTAATGGCCACCATATACACCTAAATATTATGGGCAAAATTTAGGAGTGAAGACTGAAATGTGTTCAATATACCCACAGTAATATTACATCAATTTCACGGAGCTCAGCTACAAATGTAACGTATGTGCAAGAGTGGATGTAGAGACTAATGAACACAAACGAAATTTTCCTTTAAACTGTTAGCAGTGAGATCTGATATTCGTATTTTAATCTGTTCAAGTGGTAAAATTCAAACTGATGTCAACTGTTTAAGGTGATAAAACTGCATCAAAAAATTACTCTTGGAATTAAACATCTATCCTGGTGTTGAATAGCTATTCGAATTTTATAAACTTCTGTTATTCAGAGAGATTGGAAACTTGCGCAAGCGCAATGATCAGCCAGGCTAAAGGTCAACATAAATAATTTTTCTTTACATGCTCTCACGTGTTTATCGAATGATATGTTGATAATATTCCAGAATGGATTCCGCATATATGGGAGACTGGGTACGGTTGTAACATAGTACCATTGTAACAACTCGAATGTTCACAAAACTATCCACGGTCTGGTGAGGGGTTCAAGGGGAAAGACACGCGGCTTGCCTGTACGGACCTGATCGGCAGTGTTGCGTCGCCCTCCGCGCGCTTTGTTCGCTTGAAGAGGGACCTTTTGTGTTTTGCCACCCAAAAGTAAGTATTTTTGATCGATTTCTTTCTTGAGTTGCTTCGATAATATTATAGTTAACGTTTTGAGATTTTTCTTACGTAATTGGTGGACTTACGAGGTAAGTAAGCAGTAATTAGTGTTTGTGTAGGTTATTTTCTCTCGCCTCTGAGACCGTTTCACTGGCACATAGGTTGCAATGTTATTTTGTGGATACGGTTGTAAAATTAGTAATATTTTTGTTTTACATTGTAGATGCCCAGGAAACGTGTCAGGAATACATCGATAGCTGTAAGCGACATATCACGTTACAAGGATGCATACGACGAAGTTAAAAGTGGGAGTTCTTTGAGACGAGTAGCAGAGATCTACAGAGTCAACCACGTCTCTCTGCTACGATACATACGAGATAAGAGAGATGCCACGAACGAAGGTGCCGAGGCAGAAAATATTAGTATGGGATGTGTAGCTCATAACAGAGTCTTTTNAACGAAGGTGCCGAGGCAGAAAATATTAGTATGGGATGTGTAGCTCATAACAGAGTCTTTTCGGAAGATCAAGAATATCTACTCGCCAAATACCTCATCCGTTGTGCAGATATATACTTCGGTATTTCTACTAAAGAGGTAAGAAAGCTGGCATTTGAACTCGCCATTAAATACAACTTATAGATACCTACATTTATAAGTTGTTTTGTTTGATTAGATACTACTTTACTAGCTTCAGATTGTTTTTAAATACGACGGTAACTTGAAAATGTTCAATTTTATAAAGTGAATAAAGAAGACTGTTTAAAAAGTTACTACAATGGTGCCATATTAACCTTAAATAGTGTAAAAGTACTCACATGTTATTTATTAGTAATAAAACTGATTGAAATGCGTTTGTTGTGTATTATTTGTGTATGTTTCAATTCACCCCCATCTCTGTTGCAACCGTCCTTGGCATGGCGTCAGTTGTAACAGTTGGTACACGTTTTGTGAAACGCCTCCTGTCTGGCAACTACCGCATCTAGGTCTATCAGTTTAATATAAATTTGAAGACAAAAAAGTACTCTTCTATGTCAAACGACTTATTTGTTGTTTACAGCCAGAATGGCAATGCTACGAGCGATCAAAGCTAAATTGTTACAACCGTACCCAGTCTCCCCTGCCTTCTGTATATGGTCTATTCGCGGTCTCTTCATGCTTTTTGAAACAGACCTTTGAAAAATCATCCCATGCATTACGTGTTTGGTTGTTTTATAATATATCACAAGAGTTTTTTATGTCTGATAACATAAAACTACCTTAGTTATCGATAAATCAAACTTTTACTTACATTTTATCTATAAATTATAGTATCTAATTTAAAATTAATATGAAAAAACCGGTTGAAAATAGGCGTTGTGGTAAAACCTATTAATAAATAGTTATAATGCAAAATATTATTGCACTGGGTACGCACGAATACGGTGTGTTGTCCCTCAGGTGTAATATTCAAAACATTGTTTTCATAAGGCCGAGAAATACTCTGAAAGTATTACATGGGCAGGGCTTCAGAATAGCTGGAAGTAACCAGAATGGACTATAGGCNGGCCGAGAAATACTCTGAAAGTATTACATGGGCAGGGCTTCAGAATAGCTGGAAGTAACCAGAATGGACTATAGGATGTTCGCGATTAATTGAGAACTTTTGAAATCTCTGCTTAAAATAAACTTTCTCGTTTTGTACCCTTCGACCACGTGACTAAACGTGGTCGAAAATGTCCGCCTGTGACGTTACAGGCGCGNAACTTTCTCGTTTTGTACCCTTCGACCACGTGACTAAACGTGGTCGAAAATGTCCGCCTGTGACGTTACAGGCGCGAAAAGAAGAGCGCAAATTTTAATTTCACGCGCGGGCCCGCACATTTGATTGGCTGGTTGGCCTATTCGCAGGAACGTCGACTTTGGTAGAGGGTGGTGGAATGGGGGGAGTAAGGGAGTGATAGCATGGAACTGCTTGGTACAGACTGGTTTCGGCACGAGTGTGAATGCACTGGACACGTGTCCTTCGTGACGTCAACACAGAATGCAATTGAACTGCTACCGTCGATTACTGCCCCTAGGCTGTTCATCTGCGAAATCCCCTTCCCTCTCCATCCACCCTCTGCCCAGCCGTGACCAGTCTGCTGTGAGCGCACATTCAAGCCACGGGGCTATGATGTCCGCGCGCGAAATTCAAATTTTCGCGCTTCTTTTCGCGCCTGTAACGTCGCAGGGGGGAGCTTGCGGGCACATCTTCCTTGACAAAATCTTCGTGCCTTAGTGTATCCTACAACCAATTCAAGATTAGTTAAACAATTCCCAAACACCTGGTTTATGCTACCACACACACTGACATGCAGATTTCTAGTTAAGTTGGCAGTGAATTAAGTAAAATAATTCCAAGTCTTAAAGTTGTATTGTGATACTACGGAGCCATAGCCCCGAGAGGCATACTTGCCAGACGCCTCCTAGAGTCTCTAAGGCTCGTTACCCAGAGAGCGTCAGTGGTAAACACCGACAGTAAAGGTTGCGCACACAACATTCCGACCCCTAAAACCCGTATACTCCTCGCATACGCTACGTCGCGCTGTCGCGGGATTGTCGTTCCGGAGATGACGACCCTTTTGGACCCTGGAGGGGGGGGNCGCGCTGTCGCGGGATTGTCGTTCCGGAGATGACGACCCTTTTGGACCCTGGAGGGGGGGGGAGGAGATGTTCGTGACTCGTGAAGGGTTATGGAATGGCGGGTCGGAGGTGGGGTATTATTCTGGGATGTGACTCTCGGCTCGTCACGTGCGTTGGTAACAGTGGTTGGGGAAGAAAGGGTGTTGGTAGCCACTGACGCACGCGTCGACGGCGACCGTACGAGGCGCGAACGAGGCGTCGTTAAGGGTAGCTGGCAGCGAGGACGACATGGGGAAGCGCATAGCGATGATCAGCGAAACGTGGCCGTTGCCTCCTGCAAGAACCAGCCAAGCGCCATTATTCTCGGTTTTGCCAGAACTAAGGTTGCTTCTACTACAGGTTAGGAGGATCAATGTTATAAGTTTAGCAACAGAACACTTTCGACACTACGTAAGCGCTCGTGGCGGCCATGTACCAGTTGTTATCATTATTTTGTACGTTAAAAAAACTGGTTTATTGTAATAATATTAAATCAAGAAAATATAAATAACTTCGTAACTAAGTAAAGTCCTTCTGTTTTACTATTCACGTATCAAGTTTCCTATTTGAACACTGCTCACATAGCAGCGGAAATTTTGCCTATGCCAAATCTCTCCATAAGAAATAAAATTTTGTTGATAACCTCGGTAGAATAAACCTTACCAGAACCAATGCCAATTTACATGACTCAAAGTTCAAAATCCACGCCAATACATGCCATTTATACATGTTCAGAGAACACATTTTCTTTTACCTCGTCACACTACAATACAAATACATTTTTTAAATTGAAACTTTTGGATATAAAAACCGTTATAATCAAATTTTGACAAAGTTAATCACACATTTTTGTAATTTGCTGTTTGCATTTGGTAAGCTACCTAGCTAACCAATTACAAAGTTACATTACCAGATCTCCTCCGTATTCGTTGTGTCTGTTTAAAATTATCAATGGTTGATTTGGTAAATCCGCGAATCGAGAATCCTCTCCCACACTTTATCTTAGGATGATAAATAAATCTTTGCATTTTTTGAACTAAAAGGATTTGGGAGGAACGGGGAGAAAAGAAAGTTAAAAATGATTTGCAATTTCACATAAATCCAGGTGAAATGTGTGTCTAAACTCGTAAGGAAGGAATGCGCTGAAGGAGTGAATACGGAAACTCCATAATTTTTACTTCCCAATTCCAGGCTTCCAAGTTTTCGCTAGGGATTTTTTCGTTCTGGCGTGGTTGCCCCCGAATGGTCCACCGTTCAATTCCCGTTTCTCTTACAGTTACTCTCAGGAGTAAGGCTCTTCAGATTCGACTTTACAAACTAAAAAGATTTTTCCAGTGTCTGTAGGAAACTAATCGGTTTCTCGCTTTCTCGTCTCTTAAAAACAGGTAGTTCGTTCACCAATAAGCGGAAATAAGCTGACAGTGGTACCAATTGGAATGTAGGCTGTGTCTGCACGACTGAGGAAGCGTTTGGTAGCGCTGTCTTAGAGGCCTCGCGATCTATTTTAAGCCCATTTAAAGATTCTTCTAGCACGTTAATTTGGCCCTGCATGGTGAGTACGCCTCGCTATCACGGCTATAGGCTATTCACCGTAAAGTGAGCACTAAGGCCTTCTCAAAAAGCATAAACCCATCATAATTTTTTTTTATTGCAGCCTCAGAAATTTACTTTTGAAAGTGGTGAAATATATGCACTCTGTTTTATAGTCATTTGCTTCGAGTAAATATCAAACGCATGAACAACAATGCCCTGGTTTGTGACATGAATTCAGTTTATATTTTCACACTTGGCCCGACAAGTTTTTTTAGTTTCGTCGATTCTTTAGAAGTGAACGACACTTTGTTCGTATTGCACGAGGACCCGAGGTATTGAAGAAAAAGTACGTATAGAGAAGCGAAATGGCGTGGGGGTTCCTTTGGTGTAAGCGAACTCGGGTCACTCACTGGCCGCGTGGAACTGTGGGAACAGGCCTTGGGACTGACTGACTGTTGCACGTTATGGAATATTTTATACACCGACATATTTGTGATTCCCACATAATGTCAATAATTCCAATGCTACACGTTCATTTGCTTGATTCGCCAGTTGGCGGTAGCTTACCAACTGACTTTCGGTAAATGTTATTTCACCGAGTGATATCTCTGATTCGGGTTGAGAGCGTTTTAATCGCGCTGCCGTCTGTCAAGTTAGTCATCAGGAACTGCTGGTTGCTGAACGACGTTCCGCCATATTGCTGGCCGGCGAGGCAATATTGCTGGCGTGTGTGACTGGAGTTCGCAATACACGTCGCCATGTCACCTCTGCACTTTTTAATGCGGTGTGGTTGAACCACTCGCCTCCTACCATGACGACTTAGGTTCTACGATGGCTGCCGTAGCAAAATGGGACTTCGGTATCTTTATTCTGAGTATAAACCGTCATTTGTGCAAAGTCCTTTGCTGGTACGATTTTTTCTTTTATTAAAAAAATACTACTTTCCCAAGGAAGAAAGTTATACACTGATTATTGATATAGACGTAAAAAATTTGCGGGTGCATTCTCAAATTGATGGAATGGAGTGGATAGATTTGGGCGTCTCTTATCATCGAGACCTTGAGAGCCGATGAGGGTGAAGCGGACGTAAGTATGAAGCAACGCCGGAATGCAAGGGCGAGGGAAACAGGAGATCACCGAGAAAACCCGCCGACCAGTGGCATTGTCCAGCACGATTCCCACGTGCGAAAATCCTTGAGTGACCCCACCGGGAATATTACTCTCAAGTAAATGTCAACTGTTCATTGGCACTTGCTTTCACAGCGGTAAGTCGTTATTCGGCCATCGTTCTTACGACGCTTTGCAATATCTATTAATATTTTGGGAAGGAGAAGATGGATATAATTTCAACATCAAAGAAAAAATCCAGTGACAGGTACAATCTACACATATTGTTTTTTATTTTTCTGTACAATTAATTTATTTTGTCTTATTTATATTTTTACTTTGGAGGTGCAGAAACCAACAAGAAAGTGAGCGTGATAAACTTCTACGCATATCGGTTGATGATTTGTGCAAATGAAGGTAACATTCTCCAATGCCGCCAGCTCTTTCATCAAGAGATCGTTGATATGTATGCGAAAATTGAGAGCGAGCGATTACGGTACATCAAGTATAATCAAGCGAAGCTGCATTGTGAGGAGGACATTCATTTGCTTCATGCTATTGTCAGTAACGTAGATGAAACAATTAACATCAACGACATCGGTACCGCATATATTCTTCCATCACCATATATTGGTAGTTCGCGCCATATGCAAGAATACATTCAAGATGCCATTACTTTCGTACGCGCGTACATCCGACCAGATTTTTCATTATATTTTTTACGTGCAATCCAAACTGGGATGAAATTAAAATTTCGTATTTGCCAGATCAAACAGCAATGCATCGCCATGATATCACTGCACGTGTCTTCAAACAAAAACTAAAATCGTTGATGAACATGATTACACATCACTATGTGTTCGGTGAAACGCATTGCTGGCTGTATTCTGTTGAATGGCAAAAACGAGGTTTGCCACATGCACATATTTTGATTTGGTTGGTCGACAAAGTACGGCCAGAAGAAATTGATAAAATTATTTCAGCGGAAATTCCGGATCGGAATATCGATCAAGAGTTGTTTGACACTGTTACCGCTAACATTATCCGTGGTCCATGCGGTTATCTCAACATGACGGCGCCGTGCATGGACAATGGAAAATTNATTGATAAAATTATTTCAGCGGAAATTCCGGATCGGAATATCGATCAAGAGTTGTTTGACACTGTTACCGCTAACATGATCCGTGGTCCATGCGGTTATCTCAACATGGCGGCGCCGTGCATGGACAATGGAAAATGTACGAAACCTTTCCCAAAAATGAGTATAAACGATACTATCACTAATATCGATGGTTATCCATTGTATCGTCGTAGAGACACAGACAATGGTGGCCAATTATACCAATTTCACATATCAAATGGTGGAAATTACATTGAAAATCGCTGGGTGGTTCCGTATTCGCCATTGCTGTCCAAAACCTACAAAGCACACATAAACGTTGAGTTCTGCAGTTCGGTGAAGTCCATCAAATACATTTGCAAATACGTTCATAAGGGCAGCGATATAGCTGTATTTGCTGTTCAAAATGTAAATAATAACGACGAAATAACATGTTATCAAATGGGCCGATACATTAGCAGCNAGCTGTATTTGCTGTTCAAAATGTAAATAATAACGACGAAATAACATGTTATCAAATGGGCCGATACATTAGCAGCGATGAAGCAGTTTGTCTCATTTTGAGTTTTCCAATACACAGCAGAGACCCTGCTATTCTGCATTTGGCCGTGCACCTTGAAAACGGACAGCGTGTTTATTTCACTGAAGAGACTGCTATACAACGAGCATTAACTGCCCCAAAAACCACACNCTTGAAAACGGACAGCGTGTTTATTTCACTGAAGAGACTGCTATACAACGAGCATTAACTGCCCCAAAAACCACACTAACTAAGTTTTTCGAACTATGCAACCGACGAGGTATTTTCGGTCAATTCGCAAAGACATTAATGTATACTGACGTGCCACGATTTTTCACGTGGAACAAACAGTCAGAAAAGTGGGACCCACGAAAGCGAGGCGTTCCAGTCCAAGGATACGATGGCATATTTATGGGAAATACATTAGGCCGATTATACACAGTCCATCCAAAGCAACGCGAATGCTTCTTCTTGCGTTTGTTGTTGGTTAACGTTCCTGGACCGACGTCCTTCCAATACTTGCGAACAGTCGATGGTATTTTGTACGACGCGTACCACGATGCGTGTCGCGAATTTCATTTGCTAGAAGATGATAACCATTGGGATCTCACACTTACAGATGCAGTACTGAGTTCCTCTCCTCATCAAATTCCTCAATTATTCGCCATATTGTTGACGACATATTTTTCGTCGCAAACTTCTGCTCTCTGGGACAAATATAAAGAGTCCATGAGAGAAGACATTCTGCATCGCATTCGGACCGCTGACCATGATCCCAATATAGATTTTTCGCCAGAAATATATAACGTGGCGTTAATAAATATTGAGGATATTTGCATTCTCATTTCGAATATGCCACTCATTCATTTAGTAATTCCATCGCCTAACCGCCCAGCAACAGACATCATTAACAGCGATGTACAGCGCGAACAACAGTTCGATGCGGCCTCTTTGACTACTTTTGTTGCAAATAATGAGCAACTGCTCCCTGCTGAGCAAAAGAACATAAACGATCGAATTAATTTGTCAATTACAGCACAACAAGGCGGATTCTCTTTTTTTTTTTATGCACCAGGCGGCACTGGCAAAACATTCCTCATCTCACTGATAACTGCGCGCATTCGATCACAAAAACCATAATACGTTGGCAATTGCTTCATCATACATTGCAGCGACTTTGCTTGATGGTGGACGGACTGCACATTCAGCACTCCAGTTTCCATTGAACGTTTACACAAATCAAGACGCAATGTGCAACATAAAGAAGCATTCCGGCATGGCTAACGTTTTGCAAAAATGCAAAATTATTATCTGGGACGAATGCACTATGGCCCACAAGCATTCACTTGAAGCTCTCNTAACGTTTTGCAAAAATGCAAAATTATTATCTGGGACGAATGCACTATGGCCCACAAGCATTCACTTGAAGCTCTCAATAGAACGATGAAAGATCTCAAAGATAATACCATACTTTTCGGTCGCGCTCTACTGCTGCTGTCCGGTGATTTCAGACAGACATTGCCGGTCATTCACGCGCTACAAATGCGGACGAAATTAACGCATGTTTGAATCNCATTGCCGGTCATTCACGCGCTACAAATGCGGACGAAATTAACGCATGTTTGAATCAATCATACCTATGGAGAAATGTCAATGCATTACGCCTTGCCATAAATATGCGTGTTCAACTGCAAAACGATCCATTGGTACTGTCATCCTCCGAACAATTCCTCAACATTGGCAATGGAAAATTTATATTGCATTGAGGTACACAATGCATCAAGTTGCCAGACAATTTTTGCAACATGGTAGCCACGAAAGATGCTATGATTGAAAGCATATTCCCAGATTTGCGCGCTAATTACATTAATCATCTGTGGCTACGTGAACAAGCTATTTCGGCCACAAAAAAATATCGATGTTGACGCTATTAATTTCAAAATACAACAGTCATTGCCTGGCAATGAGATGTCGTTCAAATCGATCGACACCGTTGTCGATCCTGACGAAGCAGTCAAACTATCCTGTTGAATTCTTAAATTCACTGGATTTACCGGGAATGCCACCACATAACTTGAGATTAAAAATTGGTTATCCAATAATTTTGCTTCAGAATTTAAATGCACCAAAGCTATGCAATGGCACGCGATTGGTCATAAAAAAATCATGGGAAATGTTCTTGAAGCTACCATTTTGAACGGCAAGTTTCAAGATGAAGATGTTCTCCTGCCAAGGATCCCAATTGTCCCTTCAGACTCGCCCATTCCATTCAGACGCCTGCAATTTCCAATTCGCTTGGCATTAGCAATGACTATTTATANAACGTTTTGCAAAAATGCAAAATTATTATCTGGGACGAATGCACTATGGCCCACAAGCATTCACTTGAAGCTCTCGATAGAACGATGAAAGATCTCGAAGATAATACCATACTTTTCGGTCGCGCTCTACTGCTGCTGTCCGGTGATTTCAGACAGACATTGCCGGTCATTCACGCGCTACAAATGCGGACGAAATTAACGCATGTTTGAAACAATCATACCTATGGAGAAATGTCAATGCATTACGCCTTGCCATAAATATGCGTGTTCAACTGCAAAACGATCCATTGGTACTGTCATCCTCCGAACAATTCCTCAACATTGGCAATGGAAAATTTATATTGCATTGAGGTACACAATGCATCAAGTTGCCAGACAATTTTTGCAACATGGTAGCCACGAAAGATGCTATGATTGAAAGCATATTCCCAGATTTGCGCGCTAATTACATTAATCATCTGTGGCTACGTGAACAAGCTATTTCGGCCACAAAAAAATATCGATGTTGACGCTATTAATTTCAAAATACAACAGTCATTGCCTGGCAATGAGATGTCGTTCAAATCGATCGACACCGTTGTCGATCCTGACGAAGCAGTCAAACTATCCTGTTGAATTCTTAAATTCACTGGATTTACCGGGGATGCCACCACATAACTTGAGATTAAAAATTGGTTATCCAATAATTTTGCTTCAGAATTTAAATGCACCAAAACTATGCAATGGCACGCGATTGGTCATAAAAAAATCATGGGAAATGTTCTTGAAGCTACCATTTTGAACGGCAAGTTTCAAGATGAAGATGTTCTCCTGCCACGGATCCCANGGAAATGTTCTTGAAGCTACCATTTTGAACGGCAAGTTTCAAGATGAAGATGTTCTCCTGCCACGGATCCCAATGGTCCCTTCAGACTCGCCCATTCCATTCAGACGCCTGCAATTTCCAATTCGCTTGGCATTAGCAATGACTATTTATANGTCCCTTCAGACTCGCCCATTCCATTCAGACGCCTGCAATTTCCAATTCGCTTGGCATTAGCAATGACTATTTATAAGTCACAAGGCCAAACAATGTCCATATGTGGGTTGGATCTAGAAAATCCGTGCTTCTCACATGGCCAATTATATGTCGCGTGTTCTCGCGTTGGCAAACGATCAAGTTTGTTCATTTATACATCTCAGGGATTGACGAAAAACATTGTTCATCAACTCGCATTAAAATAAAAACACAACGAACTTTATTTCTTTTAGTATTAAGGATCAACATTTATTTCAATATACATCACTTTTTTTACATTAATACAAATATGACTGTTACATTAATTTTTAACATTAATAAAAATATGACTGCTAATAGCAGGCAAGCCAACGTTCGGGCAGGACCACGTCGGCCAGGTCCGCTAGTATAATATATGTGTGTGTGTGTGTGTGTGAACGCTCTCTCGTTCGCAGTCCTGGCTGGAAGTAGGCTACAGTTAAAGCACCCGCTTATACGCTGAACTCCAGATGCACACGCTTGCAAATTGGCATCACTGACCAGCAAAACGTTGGAATGCCATTCGTCAATCAGGTCCCGGTAATCTACTTGCCGGCCGGAAGACAATAGGGAACATTTCGCAGCATGTAGAATCCAGTCAGACACAACGTCCGTTCCAAGATAATCGCGCAGCCAATCAGAAAATGGATACACCCACATAAAATGAGCCACCAAGCCATTTCGCCTCTGCATACTTATCTACTTTTTTGAGAGCGCAACGTACAACGGCCAAACCTTAAATGACTAGCAAAACCTTCAGCAAGGAAGGGATGATGTGGAAAAGCATGCGTAAGGAACGTAGAAAACTTGTTATCGGGTGTGGAGAGGGGGGNTTTGACTACAACAACCGAGGAGCAGATAAAAAATTAAAATTACGTTCACGCAGGGCGATGGCATGGACACTGGGGGTGAGTAAATGAGGGGACAAAGAATTGGTGAAACGGATTAATGCAGAAGAGAAATATTTCCAAATGGAACAAAATTACAAGGGTAGAAAATGAGAAATTGGCCAAGACTGTCCTTTATGACAGGAATACGAAAAGTATAGGCTATTCACGGTTACTTAAAACTTTTCTGAAGCCCTTTTAAAGTTCTACTCTATGTATATTCCTCCGCTTCATGCAAACAAAGTTTCACCAAGTGTAGAAAATTACACCAAAGGGACAAAGCACCATATTCGTGCGCACTCAACATAATATTATTTTGCATAAGAACTATTTACTACTAGGCGTTACCAACGCACCTATTTTCTAGCTGTTTTTATATTAACTATAAATAGAATATTGTAATGTGTGGATAGAATATAGGTAAAAGTTCAGTTTCATTAAAAATAAGGCACTTCAACGTCAAGACATATATAAAAAGCATGTTATACGTAACGTTCTTAGGAAACAACCAGACACGTCATCAAAAGAATGATTTTCCAAAGGTTTAATTCAAAGAGTGTGAAGAAACCGCGAATAGACTATATGAATAGTGTAGGTGAGGTGGTGGCCGCAACAATGAAGAGAGGGGTGGTGGCCGGCTCCTAGCCAATAACAGGACCGCTGATCACAGAATAAAGTAATGTCTCCGTCCATATGCAGAAGTTTCCGTGGTTGCGAGCGTAGACAGACAAACCTTCCCATTTGTCCGGAGCGTGTGCTATTCTCAAGAATCCACCAGCTGTTTTTCGCGTCTCATCGCCCGCAGGTACGGAAGGTCAAGTTGAGCTCTTCCCGACCAGTCGCGCGCAACGCGGATTGGAAAATAAGGTAGCTCTCTACGTTAATTTCCCACGGGAACCGTCTCGATGATGCTTCGTTCGTTTCCCGGTAGGCGGCGCTTCTGGCTACATAGTTTTTATTTGCTTCACGGTGTCGTGTTAGTATGAAGATGGTCGCAGTGCGACCCACGCTATGTAAAACAGCGGCGATGGTGCTTAGTTTCAAAGCGTGCCCGTTAAGAAATTATTTTAAAATTTACCATATCGGTGTATACGTACAGTGACAAAGCGCGAATGGTAAATTATTTACCCATACATGCACGGTAACGTTCCTACAGTTGTTCAGGAAACAGTGAAATGCGCAGGGAAGTTCTCAATTTGGTATAGTAGCAATGCTAAACATTCCCATATATTCAGCCCGACATGTAGTATTATTTCCATAAGCTGTATAGGTTAAAAACTTCCATTACAGTTTAGGAAGTTTTCGAGAAATGTTTCTACAATTTGCATATGTTTGCTCACTACTGTATGACGTATAAACCATACACTTTGTGGAGACGCACTGCGGCTATTCGCACACAATATGCGAGGTACCGAAAGCACACATGATGTGATATTACTAGCGGAAGAGAAATTTACTGGCCATTATCTAAATCAGTGAGCAATTCCATATAGCTGGTTTGGGAGTTGAGTAGCTCTGAATTGAACCTTCCCACTACTGCTCCCGTTTTCAAGGCCACGCTGACCACCGTACATCTGGATAAGTTGGCAGTGCTTTAGGAAACGTCCTGACATATTGAAGGTAGGTGCTCCACTAAATCCTGGAACGTCATAACTGGTGGTTCCTGTAGCATGGTGAACAGTTGACGTTTGCCTATATCGAGTAGATCTGGCACGCAAGTGATGCTCCAGTTCATTCCAAATACAATGTTATTGATTCAAGTTTGGACATTTTAAGCGGTCCCACTTGATTATCTTCGAACCACGTTGCAATTGATCTTATTTCATGGACAGCTNAAGTTTGGACATTTTAAGCGGTCCCACTTGATTATCTTCGAACCACGTTGCAATTGATCTTATTTCATGGACAGCCATTTTGTGCGGATAAAAACTGTTCTCGCAGCGCGGTATGACGCAGAATGTTTTATACCAGACTACGTAAATCTGTCTATTAAAACTAACGACCCAAGCCGTAATATGAAAAGCTCCGGAGACTGTTAGACTATCACCAACGAATGTCACTGTCGACACAACATAGTAAGTTAAATATGANACCAACGAATGTCACTGTCGACACAACATAGTAAGTTAAATATGATTAGCCAAGCATGGTCCACACACGAGTGTCCAACTGCCAGATCATGAAACGTTTACTCACCACTCAGTAACACCATCTTCTCTTCCTCCATAGTGCAGCAATATAAATGTGTTCCCCTCCATATACGACATAGGTCATCAGTGCCTGTTACAAGTGTTTCCCTGGCAGCGGCACGACCATGAAAACCAAGCGCTCTCAGCTCTCAGAGGAGAGTCCTATTACTGACTACTGTATCTGAGCTGCGACCGAAGACCTTTGCAGTCACAGACGTGACTTACTGGCGATTTATTCGCAAAACGCAGTTCAGAGCTCACAAGTTCCAACTGGTTAGTTTCCCGGGCCTACCAGAGTGATGCTTGCAAGCAATGCTACCATTACGTTAGCGCTTCGAATGAAAAATACGTGAGTTTATTGACCTGTAGGCGAGACGTCACAGACTTTAGTGGAATATGTCAACTTCTTATTTGCTGCACGCTGCAACAATGGGGGATTATGATTGGTCTTGCCTCTTACTGCACGTTTATAATTGTGTCAGAGTCTTGCAGGATTTGCCACATAAGTCGAGGACCAATAAAATATAATAAAAATAAAAATTCTACCTTTTCCGAATTCATCTCACGAATTTTTCCGGTCTTCTTTTATAGTCATTAGAAGATAACTTCAGGCGTGCATGATAAATACGTATAAAATAACCATAGAAAAATATTTTCAGAAACTTATATCTTTTTCATTTGTAATACGTAATATTAAAATCATTTCAGTAAATTTCAACATCTCTGAAAGTGTCAAACCTTTTTTAATATCCTAAGAACAGTTAAATTAAGTGAGCGGATAATTGATTTTAGTGTGTTACGAAAGGCGACTAGCAAGTTCTTACTCAAAATACCGAAACTATTATAGGGATGGGCAACACACCATCGTAGTTAACTATTTTTGCCACGAAATGACTGATTCTAGTCCCGTGGATGCTTACTGAGTCGCTGCACAGCTGCAAGAACCCATATGCACACAGACGCGACGACAAATTCGATTCGTGTGCCACTGTTGTCTTTAGCACTCTATTTTCCACAGACCTGTCCGGAAAGATGAAGGTGACATATTTACCTACAAGCTTATGGTGCATACTATCCCCTTTGTAGAGAGCTGGAAAAAATTAGCGTGATTTTCTGTCGCCGCCCTGTAATTTACAGTTCTATTCATATTCGAATCCATATCGCTTGTTTACTGCTTTCTGTCACATGGATGACACATCTTCACTCTCGCTTACTTGCACGTGAATCGACCATCCTGTCGCTAATTATTTCTAGTTGGCTCGAAGCGCTTTGGCTATAACGCGTGTCAAATAAAACGTCATCCAGTCACTCAATAAAAACTTCTGTAGCCATAAATTTAACGGGGATTTTACAAGTCCATACTTATTTGTGATGCCACAAATAACTTTTGTACATCGCAGTTTAGAATAACTACACTCGTTTATAAATATGTTCCATAGTTGATGGGCAATTGTTTAGTTGCCAGGGGAAAGATTCCCAAATACTGCTAAGAGCCCTCTAGACGGGCCTTATTACTTCAGTGCCTCAAGTGTGCAATAGAGCTAAAGCGTTTTCTCAGAAGTGCGGCTGCTATTATAAGTTACGAGCGCCTGTTCAAAAGATAAACCGGACTTGATCAAAGGCAGCATTCCTCTAAGGTGCTCTTGGATATTAATTGCGGGCGCAGATTTCCCCATTACTTCATGAGTAGGTGCAGGAATCCTTTTCGACTCCCCCTCCCCCTCCATAAAAATGTTANCGCAGATTTCCCCATTACTTCATGAGTAGGTGCAGGAATCCTTTTCGACTCCCCCTCCCCCTCCATAAAAATGTTAATTTTTTCGTGATATTTCCCATTCCCCGCGCCGAAGCAACACGGCGGCCCAACTGGCAAAGACTGCAGCGAGGCACCGGTGGCCAGCGGAGTGAGGAATGGCGCAGCTCCGTCACGGGAGCTTCCAATTAGCGCCGACAGAGGCGGCACCATCGATCATTGCGCGCGGGTCGTTCCTCCTTTCGCGGCCCAGAGCGCTAGCATCGCACGTTGCGCCGCTCCAACTCCATGTGCAAGCCGACCACGGGAAAGAAGCGTTGCGTCCACGTGCTCTTAGGGAAATAAGAGTGAAATCCAAACAAGAAAATAATGCGCAGTAGACCGAAACGCGTCGGGAGAGTCCATTGCCTTCAAAGGGGCGGGGTTATTAAGTTCAGTAGTAACAGTGGTCGAGAGCTGCTTCGCTTGAGCGTATTATCTGTCGAAAAAACGTAAGTCGCGGCGCGGTATCTAACAGTGCGGTCCTAGAGAGCGATGTTATCAGTTTAGCGTGTATAGCGTCAGCAGTGTCACGTGGTTTCCCTCCCTTCAGCGGCGAGCGTTCGAGAGGGGCCTCCCCCTACACTGCCACCCTCAAAGCTGCGCGAAGATTATTTTCTCAGTTGAAGTTAATTATAAAGAAATTAAGCATCACCTGGACCGATTATCGTTTTCTGCACATGCCCACAACACTGGCTCGAGAACTGCTAAAAACAGCTGAATTCTCGTGTTTCAACAATGATGTGACGTTTATTTACATTTGGTTTTAACATCAGCTCCCCGCTTTTGCAAAAAAAAAAAAAAACGCTTTTGCGCAACTTGAATACAGTCATTATTAGTGCTACAACTTGGTTAAAAAAATTTCTAGCTTTTTGCATATTACAAAGAAAGTAGTTTTTTGGTTGAGATGCATTTCATTAGGAAAATAGGGTAAACTCTAAATGCAATTCGTTTATTGCAATTAAAACAAAAATAGTAAATCACTCTCCATGCAATATACTTATTGCACAAACAATAACCTATATAATTTTGTAAGAATTGTAAAATATTGTTTATTATGGAATTTAAAAAATTTGTTTAAAAAATGGCCACTTTCCCTTGTCATGTTGGGTAAAGAGGCCAGTGGATTGCCACTGTATGCTACTTATGTAAAATACATAATCAAATATATTAAACAGCAACTAAAAAAGCGAGAAGTGTATTTTTAACTTTGTAAACAAACAAGGAATTCTTGTAGAGTTTAAAGTCTTCAAATAAAATTAATTTACTTTATCTGAAGAATGTAAAATTGTACAAACTCGCCCAGTTTTACGGTATTGCTTTAAAGTTAGAAGGTATCTGTATTTTACAAATATTTAGTTTTATGTAAAAGAAAATTTAATCGTTTTGGCAAAGCGNTTAAAGTTAGAAGGTATCTGTATTTTACAAATATTTAGTTTTATGTAAAAGAAAATTTAATCGTTTTGGCAAAGCAGCCAAATGCTTGGAAAAGTTGCCAGGCGGCTGGCCATTTTGCCCTCTTGGACACCAATAGAAAATATACATCATCTTGTATAGAATAAAAGTTAAGTAATATATTACTATATATTATGACACAAGGTTTTAAATCCTAGAACGTGACATTGTAACGATATTGTAACAGATAATTATAAAGTTATTATGAATTTAGTTAAAAATCAACAGAATTTATCACACGCATTACATCTGCAGACATGAACAAAACCACAAAAACTCTAATAAAACAAATAAACTTGTTCCGCAGCTATCTTAGATGCTCACAGGACATGGACGGCTTCTCTTGTAACTGTTTCAAATATTTGCCACCATACTGCAGCATTTCCCAGCGGAATAACAACTGATGGCGACNTTAAAGTTAGAAGGTATCTGTATTTTACAAATATTTAGTTTTATGTAAAAGAAAATTTAATCGTTTTGGCAAAGCGGCCAAATGCTTGGAAAAGTTGCCAGGCGGCTGGCCATTTTGCCCTCTTGGACACCAATAGAAAATATACATCATCTTGTATAGAATAAAAGTTAAGTAATATATTACTACANCTTGTATAGAATAAAAGTTAAGTAATATATTACTACATATTATGACACAAGGTTTTAAATCCTAGAACGTGACATTGTAACGATATTGTAACAGATAATTATAAAGTTATTATGAATTTAGTTAAAAATCAACAGAATTTATTACACGCATTACATCTGCAGACATGAACAAAACCACAAAAACTCTAATAAAACAAATAAACTTGTTCGACAGCTATCTTAGATGCTCACAGGACATGGACGGCTTCTCTTGTAACTGTTTCAAATATTTGCCACCATACTGCAGCATTTCCCAGCGGAATAACAACTGATGGCGACTTTCCCCGCACTGGCCACTTTACCCTGCTCTCCCATATTAGATAAGAATGTACATTGTTACGTAACTTTGTTGCTTTTTGTTGTTGGTTCGGAGTTTTCCAGAGCGTGTCAGGAAAACTGCGCTTCAGTAATAAAGTCAGTGGAAATGTAAGTGCTTGAAGTCTAACTAACGTTGTCGCGAAAGTTCTTGATCCGTAATACATAGGATTAAAATTAAACCATTTGATAAAAAAAAACTAGGTTAGAGGTATGTTCAGCTCTTTTGGTAGGAATGGTGCCAGTTTTTCTCATGCTACGTGCGAAGTGTAAACAAACAATGGCACATGCTTAGTATGTTGACAGAAATACGACGATGTGCTCTCAACTTGACGTGTTTCAGAGTACAGTTTAGGACGATCAGCGTACCTGGTAAGCCACGCCTCATGCGGGTCGGTGTCCAAGGGCAAATACAATTTATTTTTCCCGAGGCTAAGTGAGAAGGTTGAACTTGAGTACGTATATGTAAATTACTGATTTAGCCAGATTTCTTGGTTTACAACGAGGAAGTGTCGATATGCTATATTAATACTGAAACATACGTTCATCTGCATGAAAATGCTCACCATTTAAATGGATATCTGTGTGCAAAACATTATTATAGCTCCGTTTGTTTCCTGGGCGGCTACTGCATCACTGGGATATGCCCATTTATATATTTGAGTTCACAACACAGCCTTCTTTTTGAGACCGATCAAATTTCCTATGAAAGTAAAATATTAATTTTAATAAAATGCATTTTATTTGATGTATTCAGTAAATTAAGTTATTGGAAACAAATATTTGTGCCATCGCAGTGCGCTCTGCGCAGCATAAACCTATAAGTGAAATCACGAGAAGTAACACACATTTATAGTTGAGCAATTTTGTCTATTCCGAAAAAATAATTTCCTAAATGGTCTTTCCGTCTCCTCTAAGATCTTATAGCATTATCTCTTCCTTGGGACCTACATTTAAATACCTTCTTACACATGCGTTTAGTAGATACACCCAATATTCGCGAATATAACGTTACTGTATAATTATATTTAAAAACATTTTAGGTTAGATCCATGTTTCCGATTTGAAAGTTTCAACTGCTACGCGTCTTTGGTGCCTGCCCTCGAATCACAGACTTTCAGTTCCAGAGTGGCTTAACATACCAACACCNAAAAAAAAAAAAAAAAAAAGATGCAGGTGCGCACGTGGGATATTGAAGAATACATAGACTGCGGGGAGCTCATTTGAGAAAACTCAGGTGTCGCTAGTGATTCGCCCTGATTCGTAATAACACGTTCATTACATTATCTTCTGTACTGTTGTATATGCACTATTGTTCTAACGACTCTGATCTGATACCTTACCTCTGCTACCATTTTCTCCTTGCATATTCATAGGCTATACATATGATGCGTCACAACTCTCATAAACCCTCGGAACGCCCAACATCCTATTTTTTTTCTCCACAAAGAGCTGTGAATCTGGCTTTCTTTCTTAAGAAATTTCACGTAAGTTTAAGTACTTAATAACGCATGGAATCAATAACAGAATACAGAATCATGAATAGAGTAAAAAGGGAATTGTCCTAGAGGGATCCACTATTGGCTCTGTCACAGACACTTATTCCGCAAAATCCAGCCGCACACTCCAGCAAAATGGCGTCACTGGCCAGCAACATGTCGGAACCCCATTCACCTACGAAAATCTGTGATGAAACTACATACTGTTGCACGTATACAGTATCACTCGAAGAAATGCCGTAAGCGAATATTTTAAGTAGGAAACTCTCTTACTAAGTTTAAAATTTATTTAATATATAATTATTCACTGAAACATTTTATAAAAATTAAACTAGGACATTTTTCTGAAATAATTTTTCTAACGCAACATTGCGCAAATGGCAAAAGTCTGTAGTGAACAGTGTAATACTCTTATAGCCAATAAACAGAAACACATATTTTTAATAACCTAAATAGCTCGGTTTTCTATCATGCTTCAAGTTCATCGAGGTGACCTTCTTGACGAGGGTCGCTAAAGCGACTTCGAATAAAAAAAGTTCAGAGGTCGATGCCCTGTTGAAGTCATGGATATGTTAGTCACTTCCAAAGTGGTTTTAGTTTAGTTATATTAGTGTTCAATTAGTCTCCACCTTCTCCCCTCCGCCAAGCCGTCCCATATAAAGACTGGGGCATTGAAAACGCCAATTGAAAAGAAAGAGTTCAACAAATTACTACAGATTTCCACTGCTATTGAGGGAACTTCTTATCAGTGAGTTATTCATATTCACCAACCGGCAACCATTAATTAATTCATTCATTATATATATTGTGACGGACATTTTACTTACTTTCACCAACTATAACTTACTCTTGCACTAAACATAGGCTCACTGTAATAAGTAAAACAAGAAATTAAAAATAAATGACGATGGTGTAAACATTAAATTTTTACAGTGTAAGGAAAAATGCACTCTGGAGAAGAACTGTGTTCCGAACTTGCTCCTGAAGGACACGGGTCAGTTGCTTAGTCCGTGCAGCCTTCATTAGAGCATGACTGAAATCCCTCCTCTATTACTGGGTCATATACTAACGAACACCTTGGGGCGTCGCGTAGTCTGCACGGCCGGAACTGGATTAACTCCTACACCGTAAAAGATATGCTGGTAAATTTCCTAAACTATAATGGAAGTTTTAAACCAATACACTATATGGAAATAATAGCACACATCAAGCTGCATATATAGGAATGTTTAGCGTCACTACTATACAAAGTTGGAAACTTCCCTACGCATTTGACTGTTTCCTGAGCAAATGTACGAACGCTACAATGAATGTATAGGAGAAAAAAACTATCATTCCTGCTTTCTTACTAAGCATATACACTGGTATGGTAAATTTCCGTTTCTTAAAGTGTAGTTTCCCCAGGGAGAACTTGTTATCACACTGGGAATGGGTTTTCCCACCGCCAATCACCGACTAGAGGTCGCCGCTCTCTTAACACCCTTCTCACCCTCTCTGTTTGCAGGGGCTGCTGGAAGAAGGTGTTACCTCTCAGACTCGCATCTAGCCGGTAGGACGCCGAGAAGACAAAAGGTGTGAGTTTCCTCATTATAGAACTTGATTATACATAAGTTTCGTATAAGAAACAGACATCTGCATGATAACGTGTAAAAGACGTTGTTATAGTGATATACTCTTCTTGTGTTAAATCAGTTACTTATGGCTCGGAACTAACGTTTTTGCTAACATATGTAATTGTCAACTAAAAAATATAATCTAGAAGTACTTAGTTTTAATTTATGAATATAAATAAAAAAAATTCAATTTATTTTTCCAAATTAAATGTTTACTTAAAAATTAGTAGTTATTTTTTATTTTATTTTTCTCCCTCAGCAGTACATGAAAGAAAATTTAATGTTTCCAGTTCGTAGACTTTGCACTCTAAAATCTAATAAAATTGCTCCAAATCGGTGAATTTGACTGCAAATGTGTTGAACGGCCCGCATTGAAATCATAAAAATTCTAATCATTACTTTTGTTGTTGGTATTCTCATATTCAACAGCGATTTCTACTGATTTCTAGTGAATTGCGCTCGCCTGGCAGTAAAACGTCAACACATTCCACTGATTCGTCAAACTCATTAACAGAAGTTTCAGTAAGAGTAATTCTACAGATTGACATCAGTGATTCAAATTTAAAGCGCACAAGTAAGGGCTGCTCCACACAGGACACACACACGATGACTATGAAACCCGTTGCAAAACTACACGCTTCCATTTAGTATATTCGTTCACGTCTAACGTGTTGCAGAATAGGTGAACTCATGGTCGGTGCTGTACAAATCCATAAGATGGCACCAATACGGACATCGCATATCCCTGGGAAATCATATTGGTTGCTGCTGACACTCCAATTATTTTGTAAATGGTTGCTTCTTGTGCCACGGATCTACTGAAACTATTTCAATTGGCTCCAAAGAGTCCGTTGATATAAGATGTTCATAAGTACTGTTCACGCCAAAAATTTCTACTTTTGCAACACCTGAAACCAAAAAATTATTATCTACGTTAAGGGAATAAATAAGTGCACGTCACATGTTTAACGGTTTTCACCTTGAACTGAGATTCACCGGTGTACGGTGATAGAAAATGTCTTAAATCTTCCCGGCATAAATCGAAAAAACATTTTATACAAATTTATGTAAAACGCGGTATAGGTATAACTCACTAAAAAGCACTTTTAAAAATTTCCTTACATTATCTGAAATATTTAGGGAAATTAATAGTTAATAAACGGAAATCCACTCCGTAATTTCGAAAAAAGNTTCCTTACATTATCTGAAATATTTAGGGAAATTAATAGTTAATAAACGGAAATCCACTCCGTAATTTCGAAAAAATGAACTGAGCTCTGTGCGTACTAAATAAGGACGTCTCCCCATTTCTAACAGCCACGGGTTTAGGGAACGAACAATAACTCCATTAAATTTCTTTATTTATTCACACTAAAACGCCTGCATAATGAAAATCAAACTTTTGCCTCGTAATCTCTGTTTATAAAGCAGAAATGCATAACAAACAACAACCATATATACAGCGAAGCTTCGTAAATGTAAGGAAAGTTCTTTACGTTTACAGAAATGTTTATTGAAAATACTGCTGAGCGTCCGTAATTTCAGGAATATTTCTGTATTATGTTTTACCAGTCATTTTCCGTAATTTCTCTGTACATTTTTCAAACAGTGTGGAAATTACTTGCATGTCAGGAAAGGCGTAATATAGGTTATATTTTTGTTCGCATAGTCGATTAGGTTAAAATTTTCTAAAGCAGAAAACAACAGAAGACCAATCAAATGTGCATACATGTTTATTCGCAGTACTCGTTTAACGAAACCTTACCAGAGCTGAGATCCGCTCGCGAAAATCCACCGTTATGTTACTACGTGTGACTAGAGATTAAAGTGATGGGGTGTGCTAAAATCTAAGGTCTATCTTTGATAGCTAGGTGGGCTACACAGTAAAAAAAATGATATACTTGTGAAACAATATGATTCTAAATTAAAGTTTGCAAAATAATTTTTGGAATGCTACAAGCGTATTGGAGCAAATTTTGCTACACTTTGTAACATTAATATACAACGTATTGTACAAAGTAAATTCTGTAGAATTTATGTTTATTAAAAACACGGAGATATGATTAATTTATAGTAATGTACATATGCATTTGTTACAAAAAAATTGGTTAGCCACTAGGTTTAAAATAATCGTTTGTGAAACGCACAAAATTTTCATATTTATACATAATGGTTTTGTGGTTGTTTACTGCTGTCAACACCAGAATGAAGGGACAAGCACAGTAAGCAGTCCTGAACTGGGGAAGGGAACTTCTCGAGCGGATCAAAAATAGAACCCGGGATCTTCATACTTCTTAAACGCTGAACCAAATCGCCTGAAGTAACATTAAATAACGTTTATAATTTATCTTTCGCCGTGGGAGGGCTACTTTTGCCCGCAACATTTTTTAGTCGAAGTTTGAAAACTGTGGAGCTTATAGTTGGCTTTGAAGACTCCACGACTCGATACGATTAACGCCTATTTATGGCCATTGTTCCCAGATTTTGTGCATGGTCCTCAGGGTTTCACGAGTGTTTGTAGGCTCAAGCGAAATTCTCTTTACCGTAAAAGAATAACAGTGTGCATGCATGCGGGCATGATTAGTAGCTCCACCACACGTGCATAGATCACTCGTATATAGAAACCTATATCCTCGCAGCTTTCAGCGTACAAAGCGCGCCTTTCATTAACTGCGCCTTCGTGCAGGGAATTAGAGAGCTTAGTTCTTGTCCGCGTATCGGGGCAATGGCTGTTTAAATTATTGTTCGAGTTCGTGTGGTAATGTAACACGTACAGTGGGAAACAATAAATCGGTTCACTTTCCTAAGCGCATCTTACATTACAAATGTTTCTCGTAAAATTAACATTTTAATAATGTTTTCATCGAAAATATTTTGTACAATTGGATTTGACATTTTTCTTCCTCTGGCAGTTTTGGATATTATTTATGTATGTACTAGTGCCACTAAAAGTGTTATTTGTAGAATATTGCGTATTCACTTTCATTAACGCGTTCAAAGTATTTCATGGACGGAAATTTTACTGTCACAAATCAAAATAAAAACATCAAGCATAGTAATTCGGGTTTGAAATCACGTGTTTTGGATAGTTGAGGCATTGTTTTTACAAATTCCAGTTCTAAATCATTCTACTTTTCCATCGCAAACAATGTTCTAGACATACTGAAAATATTCTTGATTCATCTCCGATTGTTGTAACTTAAGTTGTGGGGTTGCACGTTATGCTGCGTGACCGATGAAATAAATCTCCGATGCAGGATGAACATATTGCAAGCGACAGAAGAATGATAATGTCAGAATAGTAGCCGCTGTAGTGTCGGAGACGTTGAAAACGTCATTCGCAGAAAGTAATCAGGATGTTCGCTGTCAGCCGTCGAGTTCAAGTATACATTTTATTCGCGTGATGAATCCCCTGAATGGGCATTACAAGCCTTGAATATTTTTGTGTTGAAGACCCAGAAACGAAAGAACGCTAAGGGCGACAATGGCATGCGTATAAAGACAATACTTCTTTTAACATAGCCTAACCTAATGCATAAGCTCATGGTATTTAAGACGCAGGGGTTAAACAGCCTCTTGCACGGCGAACTTCAGCTGCACGCACCAGTAAAATGGCCTTACTGGCCAGCAACACGTTGGAACGCCGTTCGCCAACCAGCGCCTGGTAACCTAATTAACCGGTAACTGAGCCAATAGCGAACCTTTCACAGCATACTGCAGCCATCAGACATAAAGTCCGTTCCCAGAACCTCACGCAGCCAATCAGAGAATGGGTACACCTATATCAAAGGAACTACCACGCCATTTCGTCTCTTGTCTACCCTTTGGCATAACAGTGACGGTCCGAGGTAGGGGCAGGGTCTAAATATGTGTCAGCGCTGAGCTAATACACTCACAAATAAGGAAAATATACGCAAGTAGGTAAGTAACGTGGCAAAGAGGGACTGGGTAGCTATTGTCGCAATTTGTGTCTTGAACACCTCCGTAACTGTAGAAACCTTTAATAATATAGGGTCTAGCTAGGAAAGGCGAGAGAGAACTTGGCACAGAAACCATAAAATCTCTCTCGAAAGAAAGGAATCTCATCAATCAGCACACAGGTTCGTTAAAAATAACAAGCTTCTGGGAAGTGACGAAGTTTCAGGAATTTTATTAGTGTGAATGAGAAAGCGCTAGTAGAGAGTTGGGGAGGAAGACCTTTATTTTTCTTCGTTTGAAAATCTGCGCTGGTNGTGTGAATGAGAAAGCGCTAGTAGAGAGTTGGGGAGGAAGACCTTTATTTTTCTTCGTTTGAAAATCTGCGCTGGTTTAATCGCAGTGATGGGGAGTTAATCGCACTTGTGGTGCAATTGGGCTACTCCCTTTGGTAACTCCACAGCTGCAGATGCGCAATAAGAAACCTTGCCTCTGCACACTAGGCGTACAACGGGTATGTACATACAATCTCGTAGGACACTAAATATATATATACTTAATTGCATGGTAACTTAACTACTTAACGTATTGTACACAATAATTTTTTGCCTGTATAATTAACCGAATTTCACGTTCGCAACTTAAACTTAAGCGATGAAAAGAACAATATTAATTAGAAAACATTTGGTTATCATCTGGAAACTCTTTAAATGAGCTAAGCTGGCGTTTGACAAATCGATAAAGGCCTATCTTCTTACAAAAAAAAAANCATCTGGAAACTCTTTAAATGAGCTAAGCTGGCGTTTGACAAATCGATAAAGGCCTATCTTCTTACAAAAAAAAAATGTATCCGCTTTCACAGTGTTTTCGTCGTTCACAGATGTTGCTCGGCGCTCACTTCTCGACTGATCTNCATCTGGAAACTCTTTAAATGAGCTAAGCTGGCGTTTGACAAATCGATAAAGGCCTATCTTCTTACAAAAAAAAATGTATCCGCTTTCACAGTGTTTTCGTCGTTCACAGATGTTGCTCGGCGCTCACTTCTCGACTGATCTNAAAAAAAAATGTATCCGCTTTCACAGTGTTTTCGTCGTTCACAGATGTTGCTCGGCGCTCACTTCTCGACTGATCTTGCACACAGCTTTTCCCTTCCTTAAAGTATATACACCACTCTAATACAGCCAGTTTGGTCTTTGCTTCTTCAGCGTATGCTTATTTGTCATTCCCTGGCCACTTTAATCTAACTTCTCACAAAATTCAAAAGCGATCCTTTGATCATTAACGGCATACACTTTTCATCCGCCATTGTAACACGTGCTGCAGTTCAATATTTATAGTGAGCCCAAAACCGACCACTGCACGCAAAACGTTGGGTTTACTAACACACACAAAAAAAATGAAAGAACGCTACAGGCTATTCTGACGGGCGACAAGGGCAGAATTGGTTTCGTATTATCGGCGCAGTGTTGCCAGCCTGCAAAATTCCGGAACAGCCCTCGTAAATAAAAATATGATTTTAAAAGTTAGGTTAAAACTTCTTGAATAGAGACAGTAAATTGGTGAGATATATTACCTGAATGCTATACTGACAAGCTGATTACGTAGTGAAGCGGCAGTAGTTTCACTGGCTGCTGTGATAGTAAAGATTGAGTTCTATTTTTAAAGTGTGTTGCCCACGATTGGTCCCTATCTTTGTTGCGGGCTTCTTATTGGCTTAAAGTTGTACAGAATGTGCCCAACAAGTCATGGTTAAGTTACGAAAGGAGAAAATTTTTGAAGCTTGGTTATCTCAAAAATAATATGCGAATTTTCGTGTCTCTCAAATCGTAGACGTGCGAAATTTGCTTTATTACGGAAATCACAGCCTCCTCGTCTGGGAGGAACTACTTTGCAGCATTAGTTATTTGCATCCATATTAATTATCTGTTATATTTAGAAAATGCAGGCGAATTAAAAGAACATGTTCTTAAATGAAATAATATATATGATTGAAAATATACTGTAAACCGTGTTTTGAATTTGTACAAGAAATTCTCTAAAAAATAGTTTGCCAAACATATTTTTGTAACAGTAAAAATAAATTATAGTAAACTTCACAGAATATTGGTGTGAACTGTGTAAAACTAATGTTCAATTTTAACAATAAAGTGTTGTAGACTTCAAGTTTATGGTAAATACGGAGTTACACAAAAAAATTTGTTTATTTTCTAATATAATTTGTTGTATTAAATTTGTAAAGATACAAGAAAATATATGGTAACTACTTTCCAGATAATTGTTTGTTACTAGTACAGAAACATTTTACTGCTTATAATGCAACTTAAGTTATTTCGAACCCTGTTCGTTCTTATTTACTTATAGAAAGCATCCATTCTCAATTAACTGTTTTCCAATACGTGTGTGTGTNTCGAACCCTGTTCGTTCTTATTTACTTATAGAAAGCATCCATTCTCAATTAACTGTTTTCCAATACGTGTGTGTGAGGAAGTGGTTGCAATGCGGACATTTCTGGCTAGTAAACGCCGGTACGGCAGTTCTGATGAATTATAAGCTGTTCAAGGTTATTTTAGCACTTTTAAAATATACCATCGGAAAATGTCACTGCCCTTAGTTGCAAATATTTTAACGTGCGCACTGACTGGCATGTGGCCAGTTAAGCGTGTAAGGCGGAAAGAAAGTAGTCCCATGACTTAACGTTCAATTAAACGTCTTATGTAAGTTTGTGAATGCTGAAATTATTAATTTCACTTTCTGTCATTTTAATGCATATAAGTGAAAGAATAATCAAATTTGTAAAATTACATACTTTTTAAATAGTCTATAGTTTTACTTTACCGAATCATGAGTAAAGTTATCAGGCCCATGGCAATGTTAATTTATAATGTGGTGAAAGAATACACAACGCTCATACAAGTAGAGCTTAAGCAGGGTTTTCTAAAGTGCTTATTTTACAGCGGCCAGCCTTTAAAAGGAGGGTTAACAGTTAAAAATGTTTGTATTTGTTACAAATAATTCTTTTGAAACTATTTGCGAAAAAAAAATTTTACTCTAGAGCTGAAATATTGTAAATTTACAATTCTTTAGTTCAGGAAACATACACAAATTATTTATATATCTCAATGATTACACATTTCAAACTAATGTTTTCTGAAATCTACACTGATGTATTTTTAGTGTTATAAAAGTATCTTTGGCAACTAGTTTAAAAAGAATTTCTTCTACAGTTATAAAAACATTGGCAGTGTATTTGGTAGCGAGAGATACGGGTTATCACATTCTCCCTGCCCCTCCACGTATAACGAGCTGCTGTAATATCCACGGGAACACGTGCGCTGACTTTGATTGCTCACGCGGAAAATCATCTCTAATATCTGCAAGTGCGTGCGCAGAACATGTATGAGTCAATTTGTATTCATGTCAGCCACTTCTCAAACTGTAGAAGTGCAGTGCAATTATCATCAAGTAATGCAGTTTAAACCCCGATTAGTGGCATCAATAAGTTAAATACTAATTATTGGTCAATTAAATCGTAACAAACGCCTCAAATCAGTGGGATTCCCTAGATTACAGGAAAAATCATCAAGTGACATAGAGTGCAAGTTTCATTCGCTTGGATCTTGCGTAGTTACATGTCAATGCCAAATAATTATAAATTTTTTTGAAATTCTGCAATAAGTACGGTTTCGATAGCTAAAGTATTAATAATTATGGTTCACACCTTTCTGTTTGATTATGAAACTTCTTGATGTTATGGGATTTTACCACTATGAATGGGAACATAGTATTTTTATAACTCATCTGTGTATTTAAGTTGTTACTGTAAGGGNATGGGATTTTACCACTATGAATGGGAACATAGTATTTTTATAACTCATCTGTGTATTTAAGTTGTTACTGTAAGGGTTATTTCGTTTTTATATGTTCATCTGTTCGATGTAACCACATTTATTTGCTTGCTGCAATTATGTGAAATATAACGTACTTCGATGTGTAAACTGTGTTCAGGCGTAGAAAAGCATTAAATTAACTTCTCTCTCTNTTATGTGAAATATAACGTACTTCGATGTGTAAACTGTGTTCAGGCGTAGAAAAGCATTAAATTAACTTCTCTCTCGGTAAGTAAAAAATATATTTAGGAAATTAAAAAGATTAAAGCTGTATACTTAAAACCTATGCTCCATATCTTCATGGGGAGTATTAATATTCCAATAATAATGTAAATTAAAATACACACAATAGTGCAAATGCATTTAAGAACAACCCGTAGGAATACACGTATCTACCCCAAAGTTGGTACACAAGAAAGAAGGAAGTGGTATGTGAGACCGATGAAAACATCAAGTTAGTGAAACATCCAGAACATTTAATGCAACACATTCCTACAGCAAGCACCTTAATAAGTAGTGTAACCAGCCCGAACGTCCACATGTGCAGCAATTCTGGTATGTAACCTGTCGTACAAATGCTGACTGTTTCTCTGGAGTATGGTATCCAACATCGTTGTACTTCTTGGCGTAACTNTCGAACCCTGTTCGTTCTTATTTACTTATAGAAAGCATCCATTCTCAATTAACTGTTTTCCAATACGTGTGTGTGTGAGGAAGTGGTTGCAATGCGGACATTTCTGGCTAGTAAACGCCGGTACGGCAGTTCTGATGAATTATAAGCTGTTCAAGGTTATTTTAGCACTTTTAAAATATACCATCGAAAAATGTCACTGCCCTTAGTTGCAAATATTTTAACGTGCGCACTGACTGGCATGTGGCCAGTTAAGCGTGTAAGGCGGAAAGAAAGTAGTCCCATGACTTAACGTTCAATTAAACGTCTTATGTAAGTTTGTGAATGCGGAAATTATTAATTTCGCTTTCTGTCATTTTAATGCATATAAGTGAAAGAATAATCAAATTTGTAAAATTACATACTTTTTAAATAGTCTATAGTTTTACTTTACCGAATCATGAGTAAAGTTATCAGGCCCATGGCAATGTTAATTTATAATGTGGTGAAAGAATACACAACGCTCATACAAGTAGAGCTTAAGCAGGGTTTTCTAAAGTGCTTATTTTACAGCGGCCAGCCTTTAAAAGGAGGGTTAACAGTTAAAAATGTTTGTATTTGTTACAAATAATTCTTTTGAAACTATTTGCGAAAAAATAATTTTACTCTAGAGCTGAAATATTGTAAATTTACAATTCTTTAGTTCAGGAAACACACAAATTATTTATATATCTCAATGATTACACATTTCAAACTAATGTTTTCTGAAATCTACACTGATGTATTTTTAGTGTTATAAAAGTATCTTTGGCAACTAGTTTAAAAAGAATTTCTTCTACAGTTATAAAAACATTGGCAGTGTATTTGGTAGCGAGAGATACGGGTTATCACATTCTCCCTGCCCCTCCACGTATAACGAGCTGCTGTAATATCCACGGGAACACGTGCGCTGACTTTGATTGCTCACGCGGAAAATCATCTCTAATATCTGCAAGTGCGTGCGCAGAACATGTATGAGTCAATTTGTATTCATGTCAGCCACTTCTCAAACTGTAGAAGTGCAGTGCAATTCTCATCAAGTAATGCAGTTTAAACCCAGATTAGTGGCATCAATAAGTTAAATACTAATTATTGGCCAATTAAATCGTAACAAACGCCTCAAATCAGTGGGATTCCCTAGATTACAGGAAAAATCATCAAGTGACATAGAGTGCAAGTTTCATTCGCTTGGATCTTGCGTAGTTACATGTCAATGCCAGACATTGAAACCTAAATAATTAGAAATTTTTTTGAAATTCTGCAATAAATACGGTTTCGATAGCTAAAGTATTAATAATTATGGTTCACACCTTTCTGTTTGATTATGAAACTTCTTGATGTAATGGGATTTTACCACTATGAATGGGAACATAGTATTTTTATAACTCATCTGTGTATTTAAGTTGTTACTGTAAGGGTTATTTCGTTTTTATATGTTCATCTGTTCGATGTAACCACATTTATTTGCTTGCTGCAATTATGTGAAATATAACGTACTTCGATGTGTAAACTGTGTTCAGGCGTAGAAAAGCATTAAATTAACTTCTCTCTCGGTAAGTAAAAAATATATTTAGGAAATTAAAAAGATTAAAGCTGTATACTTAAAACCTATGCTCCATATCTTCATGGGGAGTATTAATATTCCAATAATAATGTAAATTAAAATACACACACAGAAATACACATACACACCATAGTGCAAATGCATTTAAGAACAACCCGTAGGAATACACGTATCTACCCCAAAGTTGGTACACAAGAAAGAAGGAAGTGGTATGTGAGACCGATGAAAACATCAAGTTCGTGAAACATCCAGAACATTTAATGCAACACATTCCTACAGCAAGCACCTTAATAAGTAGTGTAACCAGCCCGAACCGCCACATGTGCAGCAATTCTGGTATGTAACCTGTCGTACAAATGCTGACTGTTTCTCTGGAGTATGGTATCCAACATCGTTGTACTTCTTGGCGTAACTGGGCGATTGTCGTTTCCAGGGCTGGGCTGGATGCCAGGTGCCGTCCCATCATGTCCTACACATGATATATGGGGCTGAGTTCTTGAGATCTAGAGGGCCAGGGTAGCATGCGTTTGCCATGTAGAGCACGCTGTGTTGCTCTAGTGACAGGGGGACGCTTTTTATCTTGCTGAAACACTAGTTCCTGTAGGGTGTCGAGATATGGTCGGAGGACAGGAGATTGACAACGTCACGGAAGTACGGTGCACTCGTCATACTGCACTGAATGAATACCAGAGGCGATCTGGATATGTAGCTTATGTCCCCAATACCATAATTACAAATGTGGTCAGATATGGCGAGTGCGAATACACGAAGGATTTTTGCACCCACCCGCACCTCTACGAACGCGAACATGCCATCACTTTGCCCAAGGCAGAAACGACTCTCATCACTGAACCACATTACTCTCCATTCGACTCTCCAACTCACACTCTCCTGACAACCAGAAACATTCATGACGACGAGCAAGTGTCCGGGGTAAACGTGCTAAAGGAACACGAGAATGTAAACCTACCTTCAACAACCGATTGTTTATTGTTCGTGCAGACACATGGGCGAATGATGAACCCTGG
>NQII01000031.1:790464-860645 GCA_002778355.1 Clitarchus hookeri
CACAGTGGTCCTGTGTTTGCACATGCGGTTGCTGTTTTATCGGTCAGAGCAGCCCAAACTCTCCTGTCCAGGGGCGCTCATCACAATGCAGCAAGATGGCACTGGTGAGGCTAGGCTTATGTGGGAACCCTCTGTCACCCATCTCCCCCACAACCGATGGAACACTGGAACACTCACGCCCCAAGTAAGTGGTAGTTCTACTGAACGTGGAGTCACCCTCTCGGAGGCCCATTCTACGGCCGCGCTTAAAGTCACTTATCGGTTCAGTTGGTGCTTGCAATCTTCTTCCAGGCATATTAGTCACACGCTGTGATACACACGAAATGAAATCACACAGCCAACTGCACTCGTCGTGTTCTCAGATGACCTACGATAAGACACTTGTTCTAATAGTTGCAGACCGGTTCAGGCGAAATACGCTCTTCCACCTACTATCAAAGTGCCTTCTACACACCAACAGTGATGTAAACCCCGTTTGGATTGAACGATTTCTAATAAGTGTTCTTCAATGCATTTCCGATAGTGTGTGCGTATGTATGAATTTGCGCAACGAAACTGCATAGGCGTTAATGTTTTNGTTCTTCAATGCATTTCCGATAGTGTGTGCGTATGTATGAATTTGCGCAACGAAACTGCATAGGCGTTAATGTTTCCATATACTATCGCACGCTCCTTATGGCCGTGCATGCTACACGTTTACGTTTCAAATTAATAAAACATTACACATCACATTTATTAATAAATTTATAGTTGAAAGGTGTGAATGTTATAAATTTTGAAATGTATTTCTTAAGAGTTATCTTAGAGAATATCCAATTTTTTTTATTCAATACAGATTTTAAAGTGTATAAATTACAGTGTTCACGATATTGAAAGGGTAAAGTGCTACANAATTTTTTTTATTCAATACAGATTTTAAAGTGTATAAATTACAGTGTTCACGATATTGAAAGGGTAAAGTGCTACAAATGACTTGAACTATAAAAAAACGTAATTTGAAATTTATTTGTTCAATTGCTTACCAAATAAATTTTATACGATTTCGCCCCAAAACATGGGCTTGTTATTATTGGACTTGTGGTGATAATTATAGATAGACCAACGCGTTCATAAAAATAGGCAACTTTTTATTAAGTGATTGTGGTACTTTCACAGGTTTCTTGTTTGGTTGTGGTGTGACATAAAATACGTGTTTTATAAATGGCGTTATGACAGTGTACGTGAACTTCCCGAGTATCCAAGATTGGCTTATGAATATACTTGTAACTGAGTTTCTGATCACCTTACATATTGTCTGGGCTCTAAGAGGCATTTGTTCATTAGCAATTATGTAATTTTATTATAACTTGATTCTGACCTGTAAACGTTTTGACCGCACACCAATGGCCTTATATGTCAGAACATAAAAAGGCAATTACCGTATGTAATCTTGTTCCTAGTCGTACACAAGTGTGAAAAGCCAGTTCTAGAGTTCCCTGGGGAACTCCGGTGGCTCCCGAGGATGGCAGCGGGAGGGGAGGAAGGAAGTTGATCTCGGTCAAACTTGANGTTCTTCAATGCATTTCCGATAGTGTGTGCGTATGTATGAATTTGCGCAACGAAACTGCATAGGCGTTAATGTTTTCATATACTATCGCACGCTCCTTATGGCGGTGCATGCTACACGTTTACGTTTCAAATTAATAAAACATTACACATCACATTTATTAATAAATTTATAGTTGAAAGGTGTGAATGTTATAAATTTTGAAATGTATTTCTTAAGAGTTATCTTAGAGAATATCAAATTTTTTTTATTCAATACAGATTTTAAAGTGTATAAATTACAGTGTTCACGATATTGAAAGGGTAAAGTGCTACAAATGACTTGAACTATAAAAAAACGTAATTTGAAATTTATTTGTTCAATTGCTTACCAAATAAATTTTATACGATTTCGCCCCAAAACATGGGCTTGTTATTATTGGACTTGTGGTGATAATTATAGATAGACCAAAGCGTTCATAAAAATAGGCAACTTTTTATTAAGTGATTGTGGTACTTTCACAGGTTTCTTGTTTGGTTGTGGTGTGACATAAAATACGTGTTTTATAAATGGCGTTATGACAGTGTACGTGAACTTCCCGAGTATCCAAGATTGGCTTATGAATATACTTGTAACTGAGTTTCTGATCACCTTACATATTGTCTGGGCTCTAAGAGGCATTTGTTCATTAGCAATTATGTAATTTTATTATAACTTGATTCTGACCTGTAAACGTTTTGACCGCACACCAATGGCCTTATATGTCAGAACATAAAAAGGCAATTACCGTATGTAATCTTGTTCCTAGTCGTACACAAGTGTGAAAAGCCAGTTCTAGAGTTCCCTGGGGAACTCCGGTGGCTCCCGAGGATGGCAGCGGGAGGGGAGGAAGGAAGTTGATCTCGGTCAAACTTGCCTTTCCCCTCCTTCCTCCCTCCCTCTCCAACACCCCTTTGCCAAGTGGCGGTGATGAAGCGATTGTCTGTCGCCGGAAGACGGGCCTGACCCCGCGATATTGATGACCNCCCCTTTGCCAAGTGGCGGTGATGAAGCGATTGTCTGTCGCCGGAAGACGGGCCTGACCCCGCGATATTGATGACCCGGGCACCCTGCTTCACCTCAACTCCCCTCCCTGCCGACGACCCATAACCAGAGCAGAAGGACGTAGATAGCGTCGTCGTCAGCTGCTCAACTGACTGATCTGGGGGTTGCATGGTTTCGGTAGCAATAGAACACCGATCCAGCTTCGATTCCAGGCGGGGACATCATTAGATATACCGGATTTTCGCAAATAACTTCGGTGACTCGTTACACTTCAAGAACACATACTTATGTGTCATGTTCGTGATTGAATGACAGTTATTTGGACACACCTTGAACTACTCGTTTACCAGTAATAAAAAAGATAAAATTTTATGACCGTTTTGCTTGCAGACAAGTCGAATAAAAAAAAGGTATTTCGCCATGCCATAAACCAAAGAGTAACACGAGGATGAAAAGAACTAAACAATATATATTGTCACCAAAACAATTCGTGAGATTCACGTATATCCAGTAATTAATTTTGCAAGTGGCATACATGGCGGACGTTGCCATTGCCCCGGCGCGTTTTCTCTATGTAGTTCCGTCAACCCCGGCCTTGTATTGCGTCGTACCTCACCTCCATATTTTGTTTATCTCAATGGGCGCTAAGTACATACATGGTTTCCTNCGGCCTTGTATTGCGTCGTACCTCACCTCCATATTTTGTTTATCTCAATGGGCGCTAAGTACATACATGGTTTCCTGCACCCTCTAGAACTCTCAGCTCAACTCAGCTTTAAACAAATAGCTACATAGGTCATTTCGTCGGGAACAGCGACTAGTAAAGACTACCAATATTTGAGCATTTTTGAAAGCCTTGCTTAGGATCTGTTTTGTTAACCTTTTTTTATAGTTCCGCCAAATATAAAATAATAACTATGTCATGGAGCCACCCGATTAGTTCATGCGTTTTTGAGTGTAAATAAAATTGAAGAAAAACACGTTACCAGTACGCCAAATAACACATTAATGTAAATAAATAAAACAGAAANAGTGTAAATAAAATTGAAGAAAAACACGTTACCAGTACGCCAAATAACACATTAATGTAAATAAATAAAACAGAAACTAATTAAATAAGTTAACGTGACGTGGAGAGATTTGTGCGTCTATTATCGGCGAGTCTTCAGAGAGGATGAGGGTGAAGTGAAGTGAGTATGGAGCAGCAACGGAATGCAAGGGCGGGCAGACGGATAATCCCCGATAAAACCCGCCGAGCAGCAGCATCGTCCGGAACGATTATAACGTGCAAATATCCTGGAGCTACCCCGCCGAGAATCTAACCCGGTTCGCATTGGTGGGAGGCGAGTGTTCTGACCACTTTAACCACCGCGGCCCCAAGTTTAATGTTCATAAATTTAAAGACCACGCTGTTAATATGAGGTCAACACATTATGGAACTACTTTACCTAATTCTCTGCCGAATTTACAATGAGTATAAAGAGTAGATGTGCCAGAGATTTTTTTTTCGCGTTAGAGGCCTAGCGATACGGCCGACAATAACACGCGCACTGAAATAAAAAATATGATTGTAAGAATCATTTAGACTGTTTTTTAAATACGAACAGCCACCTGATGGGTTGTAGGTACCATATAAATATTGTTAACACAGATAGTAATACCAACAGAACTGTTAATTGTATTTCTATATGTTATCGAATTTACTACTATACATACGGTTACTATAGCAGAGCACTCCGTTCTTACTGCAAAGCAGACAGTACANATGTTATCGAATTTACTACTATACATACGGTTACTATAGCAGAGCACTCCGTTCTTACTGCAAAGCAGACAGTACAACCAACAGAACAACTTCAACCATATTTTTATTGTTCCACAACAATCTGGATTGCAATAACCTAAAAGAATATTATGTTGCTGCTAACCTCAAACCCGATTGCAGAAATGTTCGGTACTACCATCGGAACGTTGTATTAGGTCATTACAATCCTAGTTGTCGGGGAAACATTCTAAATATTGCTGAAGTTATTCTGTAGGAATGCAGTGCTCTTCTGTAACGACCATATGAACAGAGTAGTAAATAAAATCACAGCCGAGAGGAATACAACAAACAATTATGTTGGTATTAGATTACTATATATATAAACACATACAAATATGTGAATAATTTTGAGACGGTACCTACAACCCATCAAATAGCTGTCACTGTTTAAATGAACATGGTTACTGTCATATAGTATATTCGCGGTTTCTTCACACTTTTTTTAATCAAACCTTTGAAAAATCACCCCATGTATGACATGTTTAGATATTTCCTAAATACACCATGTATCACAACACCATGTATCACAGTATCGCAGTTGTTTTATAACTCTGTTAACATAAAACTTCTCATTTTTCGTTAATTTGAAGTTTTACCTATATTTTATTTATAAATTATAATATTTCATTTATAATAGTTATGAAAAAAAACAGTGAGAAAACATGTTTGTAGGTAGCGCCTAGTAAGAAATAGTTATCAAGCAAAATACTATTGCAACCGAGTGCGCACGAATTTGGTGAGTAGTATGAAATTGTAGGTTCACCACCACCAGGCATCAGGCGGCGCGGCGGTGCCCATCAGTGCCCTACAACCATATTATTTCCTCATTGCGCCTCCAGCGTGCCATCGCTCATACGCTCAAGGCACTGAACCAGCGCGCAGTGCTTCCCTCATCGCGCTTTCCTGCGAAAATTAGGTATATAACTGTAAGAATTAATTACACACCATGCAAGTCCACGTATTTAATTACAACTGTACGGTTTTACTTTTCTTCTAGCTCTTAAGGAAAACGGACATACAAAATCACAACATGAAATTTTTTTTTTACCCTTTTTTAAGATTTTTCTTAACACGTTCATTATGACAAAAAATCCATAGTGGCTTAGATAATTGGTTTTTTATTTTCTGGCAAAACATTAAATTCCCATGTTGTTCTTTTGCCGAGGTACGCGTAAAAGCGCAAATAAGAAATTTACAGAAAATAAGAGGTGTGATCAAAAAATAAGGTGACTTTACAAATTTCAAGGGCTACGTACATTCGATTATTGATTGTTTTTATTATGTTGGTATACATGTCCCCAACATATGTTGACATTATCAACCATTTTGCATTGTTAGTTTGTTTGTGACAGATATAAAGGTTAGACATGTTTTGGTGTGCTTAGCGATTTTTTGCTATCGCAAATAATCGATCAAAGAATCTGTATTAACAACACCGTAATCATGCCTCAGCCACCGTATTCACCGGACGTGGCCCCCTGCGACTTGTTCCTGTTCCCAAAACTGAAGAGACCCATGAAAGGACGGAGGTTTGCCACGATTGAGGAGATAAAGACCTGGGAGACTTCAATGCCATACCAAAATTAGCATATCATAAGTGCTTCGAGGATTGGCAAAAAGCGCTGGCACAACTGTATTATATACGAGGGGGATTACTTTGAAGGGGACAAAATAGATACAGATAAATACGTAAATATTTATCAAGACAAAGTCACAAAATAACAAGTCACCTTATTTTCTGAGCACACCTCGTATGTCCGGGTTACTAAATACTGAGTGCGTGCTTACACTAAAATATATGTCATATTGGGCAGTGACTTTAACACCTAAATTGGTTTTAAGAGTGTGCTAACCTAGGAGAGCTCATAGCTGCTATAAATACTTTGACATATTTCTAAAGTTACTATCTAAATTTACTACCTCACACAGTTAACAATATTATGAAAATGCCTTAACATTTTTATTCACCTTTCTATAGGGATTCCATATCTCGGATGGAATCTTGTGCTGAGATGTCGGCCGTATTTCTGATGATCCTATCCATTATTGCAAGTAACGACCATTTCCAAATCACATTTCCTTCCGACACCATGTGTTTTATGCATTCGTGGTACATATCGGCAGTTATTCCGCAAACTGTTGACTGCACTTACTAACGCACATCATACTGCTGTGGTAAGCTTCTATCCGTACAGTGGTTAGCCTGCTCGCCGCCCACTAAGGCTAACCTGGCTCAATCCCCGGTCGGGTCACTCCCGAATTTTCGCATGTGTGAAACATGAGGGACGATGCCGTTTGTCGGCGCGTTTTCTCGGGAATCTCCCGTTTCCCCGCCCCTTCATTCCGGCGCTGCTCCATACTCACCTAAATCACCCTCATCAGCCCTCAAGACCTCGCTGTTAAGAGCCGCCCAAATCTCTTCACTCACTCACTATTAGTGCACTGAAAAAAANCATCAGCCCTCAAGACCTCGCTGTTAAGAGCCGCCCAAATCTCTTCACTCACTCACTATTAGTGCACTGAAAAAACCCCCGGCAGACGCCAGACATTTCAGGTGGAAGTACAATTACTTGCGTTGAAAACAATGGGAGTCGGTGACTGACTAAAATATTACTTCGGACATACGCTATAATCTTGGCATTTTCCCATATATTTTTTTAATTCCATGCTCTGTGTTTTCCTTGACAATATACCCCTGCAATTGCGTATGCCTGCAGTAATTTTACATTTAATAAACATTCACCTATNCATCAGCCCTCAAGACCTCGCTGTTAAGAGCCGCCCAAATCTCTTCACTCACTCACTATTAGTGCACTGAAAAAAACCCCGGCAGACGCCAGACATTTCAGGTGGAAGTACAATTACTTGCGTTGAAAACAATGGGAGTCGGTGACTGACTAAAATATTACTTCGGACATACGCTATAATCTTGGCATTTTCCCATATATTTTTTTGATTCCATGCTTTGTGTTTTCCTTGACAATATACCCCTGCAATTGCGTATGCCTGCAGTAATTTTACATTTAATAAACATTCACCTATTGCAAATGTAATTCAAAGAACATTGAACAATGTTGATAGAAGCTAAGATAAGAAATTAAAATATTTGAAATAATTCTCTTCCCCCCATTTTTTAAAATCGTCCGTTTACCTGCCACTCTACAACAGCACATGGTTTACGCCCTCAAAACACCGCTTTAGCAACTGTTCAGGGTGGGTCAATTATGGTTTCGTTCCGTAATGGAGACACGTCAGAATTTTGGGAAAAGATGCATGCACATGTAATCAACTTCAATGTACAACGGGAGTACCACAATTCAATATTCAAAAATGTAGGGAAGATAGAAGAAGCCAAAATATATGGTTTATTAAATAATCTTAAGTAGGAAATTTATAACTGAGGATACATTCTCTCGTGAATGATAAAGAAAATAGAACAATTACATTTCAAATAAATTGTTATCCCTTACAAAAACAATTCAAAGGCGAGTTCTCCCGACGTCACCTCAGCGTGACTATTTAGTGTGCACTTGAACAGTATGAGTTGGCCGATCCGAGGGCAAGAGCTAAGGGCTGTGGATCTACGGATGCGCCGCCACCTTGGACTACGCCATTTTTTGCTATAAAATCACTTGTTTTATCCCACTTCATAAACAAATTATTTCACCCAAAAATCACTTTTTGCCCCTCAAAAAATTTTTTTTCCATCAAACACTCCTAAATTTCCAAACATTTGTTAATAAAGTGCTTGTTCCTCAATGTAGTTGACTGATTCCTCGTTGTGGCTGAGGTATCCCGTGAGTCAGCCACAATAAGGAATGAGAGGAGCCAATGAATTAAAATTGATTAAAAATGGTTTTCAAAAATTTAATACATTTTTATAATACAAAACATTTCAGTGCGTAAGTATAGAGTGTTTTATAACACCGGAATCGTCTTTTCAAGGCGCATACAAACGTGATGCCATACCGATTATGTAACCCAATGTCAGGACAACCATATTGTATTTAATAAGTTAGAAGTATGCCCCTATTCACTGCCCAGCACCTTTTCCCACACCACTCTCGCGGGTCAGGCAGCTGCCCTAAACTATCAGACATCCAGGAATCAATGCATTTATAAATAATTAGAATTATTTTATTTAAGTTTATTTTATTCATCATTTGAAAAATGAACCAAATCTTAAGAAAAACACAGCAAAATGTATCGGAAATGTATATTTAATGCAAAATAGGTTTATATAAGTTAAATTGTATAAATTTTACACTTTACCATGTTATTTGGTAACATTTGAAAAAAGAAAATGTTTTATGGAGTAATTNCATTTGAAAAAAGAAAATGTTTTATGGAGTAATTGTAATTTGAACATTCTACCCACTCGAACAGAAGTCGGGTACTCTTAACACCTGAACTAGTTAAGCGTCAATAAGAAGGCTTTCTTAAAGCTGATATACTAGCCACCAAACGAAGAGACTGCCATCCTTTCGTACAATTACATTAGTGTATTAAATATTATGTTATATATTTTTTCACTTGATGAAAATAAATGTCTTATGACAACATTTATTAACGAGCTTTTTCAGTTTCAATTCATCGTATTTACCATTGTGAAAACTTTTTCAAGGCAAATGTTGTATTGAAAACATGTTAATTTCAGTCAGGGTCTGAATCATATGCTCACATTGAATGTTTTTATATATTCTTTTAAAATAATTATGTAGAAGACAACATTTTTATTATTAAAAAAGTTTTCACAAAATATTTTTTGGTTGGCTTGTGTTATTGTGATGTGAGCTCTCCTTGAATGTATGGTTGCTTGGGTTGATGTGAAGGTGTCTGACCTTCTATTTGGCTATATTGGATTTAAATATAATTCTTCTTGATCCAACTGTTCTTTTGTAAATGTAAGGTGAATGTTACTCTAAGTGCTGATTGGCGGCTGTCCTTTTGACGTGCGTTTCTGATGTTTGGACACATCAAATTGTTTTATGTGGCTTAAATATTACTAGACGTGTTGAACATCTGAGTGCTTAGAACAATTATGATTTTTATCTGGACAATGGTACGTTATGTTATGTTAGGTTTTTTCGGTTAGAGGGTGTGCTTTGGTAGCTTAAGTTATGTTCGTTTGACAGATGGTAGGGATGTTCGTATTTCGACTGGTCTGAACTCTATAGTTTCTCTAAACTTAAGTTATGGTGGGTGGAACATTGAATGTCAAGGTGCCAGCATGCGAGTACATAATGAGCTGGTTTTAGTTCGGAAGGTTAGTTTGACAGCGGGAGTCTTGAAAAACACTTTGTCTCAGCTCGTGTAAGCAACTTAAGAATACTTTTTGAATAATTTTATAGTAATGTACTTTAATAAATTTTCAACACAAAAATTTAATATTTTTTTTATTAACCCTACATCATAACTAGCCTGATATAAACTGTTTTCGTTCAGAAAATCACTATGAAGTAATTATATAGGCTAATCACTTAGGTTATAAAGGGCTTAAACATACATTCCTGGAGCTAGAAATGATACTTGCCAACTTAATTTTACGAGCCTGACCCTAAGAGTTCGCAAATTATATTCGCCTACCTTATTGCTTGTACATATTCGCTTGCTTACAACTTGTCTTGCGAAAAAATGTTGTCTTCTACATAATTATTTTAAAAGAATATATAAAAACATTCAATGTGAGCATATGATTAAGACCCCGACTGAAATTAACATGTTTTTAATACAACATTTGCCTTGAAAAAGTTTTCACAATGGTAAATACGATGAATTGAAACTGAAAAAGCTCGTTAATAAATGTTGTCATAAGACATTTATTTTCATCAAGTGGAAAAAATATATAACATAATATTTAATACACTAATGTAATTGTACGAAAGGATGGCAGTCTCTTCGTTTGGTGGCTAGTATATCAGCTTTAAGAAAGCCTTCTTATTGACGCTTAACTAGTTCAGGTGTTAAGAGTACCCGACTTCTGTTCGAGTGGGTAGAATGTTCAAATTACAATTACTCCATAAAACACGTACTTTTTTCAAATGTTACCAAATAACATGGTAAAGTGTAAAATTTATACAATTTAACTTATATAAACCTATTTTGCATTAAATATACATTTCCGATACATTTTGCTGTGTTTTTCTTAAGATTTGGTTCATTTTTCAAATGATGAATAAAATAAACTTAAATAAAATAATTCTAATTATTTATAAATGCATTGATTCCTGGATGTCTGATAGTTTAGGGCAGCTGCCTGACCCGCGAGAGTGGTGTGGGAAAAGGTGCTGGGCAGTGGATAGGGGCATACTTCTTACTTATTAAATACAATATGGTTGTCCTGACATTGGGTTACATAATTGGTATGGCATCACGTTTGTATGTGCCTTGAAAAGACGAGTCCGGTGTTATAAAACACTCTATACTTACGCACTGAAATAATTTTTTATTATAAAAATGTATTTAATTTTTGAAAACCATTTTTAATCAATTTTAATTCATTGGCTCCTCTCATTCCTCATTGTGGCTGACTCACGGGATGCCTCAGCCACAACGAGGAATTAGTCAACTACATTGAGGAACAAGCACTTTTTTCACAAATGTTTGGAAATTTGGAAGTGTTTGGGAGAAAAAAAAACAGAAATTTAGAGGGGCAAAAAGTGATTTTTGGGTAGAATAATTGATTTCTGAAGTGAGGTGAAACAAGTGATTTTATAGGAAAAGATGGCGTAGTCCAAGACGGGGGCGGATCCAAAGATCCGCTGCCCTGTGCCCTTGCTCTCGGATCAGCCAAATCTATCAACTAGCCTCAGTCTCAATTTTAATAGGAGTAAGTGCTCTTCTCTTGGATGCTAGTAACTGCTTACTCCCTACAACATATGCTTGGGCTCTCAAAATGATATGCGACAGCAAATTGCATGTCTTTACAGATATTGTATAGAAACATAAGGCCATATTGTTGTACTGTTTTTGTAAAGGTTCACAATTTAATAAAATTGTAATTCTTTAATTATAAACCACAACAAAATGTAGGCTATCTCTATGATCAATTTTTGACCTATGGTAATTAAATAAAACATGTCCGTTTTTGACTCTTTTAACTACCCTATAATTTTGAGAATTGAATTTTGTTACATCCGATGTGCTTATGTATATATATATACAGAATAGGACGAATTAGTATATACTTATTTAATAGAATTTGCAGCACATAATTTCATTAAAACGCGAAATAAATATAGCTGGTCGTGGGGCCAATATTTGCAAGTAGGTTCCTCATTGGCCGCCCACTCAAAAGATCCTTGTTTCATGCCCACACTCTAAATCTGAATCGGTGATAATTTCGCTCTTTTAATAAGTTAAATAGAATGACTTATTCAACAGTCCCTTCATTGCATTTACCAACGAATTTGTTTATTCATTCAGTGACGTTTTCCATTTATTCATCAACCATTTCGTTAGCTGTTTTTCAGTGATTTTTTTTTTGAATGAAGATCAGTTAAATCAAATGTATCAAAGAAAAAATGAATACCTTAGATAGGAAAATGAATGAATAACCAAATACACTAAACCTGAATCATTGAGAATATAAATTTTCCTATCAGTGAAAAACGTCTGGCCGACCAAAAATTTACTTTAAAATACTTTATCTGGAAATTCGGTAAGTGTACGCCCATTTTTCTTCACTTACTGAATACGCGACAATTTCTACTGGTGTATTAACCTACTGTGCTACTGATCCCTCAGCGATATAGTTTTTGACTGCTCTGTTAGTGATCGTACGTAATATGTTAGCAAGTAAATATTTCCATAAAAAGATAAAATTGTAAAAACACCTGCACTTTAATAATACATTTTTACGAGGTAACATGAACATTCAATATTTGATTCGTTTTTTCACGTAATCATGAAAGCATTCATTCACTTTGGAGGTTTACGCTGCATTAAATGTGGTGAAGTGAGTGCATTGCTTTTTGTGTTAAAAATCCTAATGTTACCACAAAAAACTAAAAACTGAAATAAATTGCTTAAAATTTAAAGCTACATATTTTCGAGAAAAGACTATAATAAATATATTTCCGCCATTTAACTCAACGTTATCTATGTAGCTGGATTGGTAATGTGAAAGTTGGGAAGCGAGATTATGTGTGTTCGATTCCTCAGTTAAGCAAATAGTTTATACTTTTTTCAAGAATAATTATTTTAAATAACACAACATTAACAGTGACTGTAGTAACTGTGTTTGCTTCTCGTAATGATTTAACTAAATTCAATTAAAACAATATTTAACTCGCCTCATGCAATTGGATGTGACACTTAATTATAAAATGGTTTCCGCGAAACCACTTGTGGTTTTCCATCAATTCTTAGTGGAACCGTTTTCACTTATTTGAGTAGTTGAATTTAACTGGAATCAGTGATTTTTCACTGAATCTAATTGAGAGTGCAAGTCACAAAATTTACCGGTTTATAGTTGAAGCAAACTACCTGCTTACAAATAGAAGTATGAGAATGTATTTTCAAAGTGTTACTAACTGAAATCCCAGGTTATCCTGGTTATCTTTGAAAGGATGGGTGGAAATAGAGTATGTTTATTGTTACGCTGTAAACAAACATAATCATACATCTCAAAATGGGCGAAAAATGTGTATGCATTTCGTCGTAGCTCGAAACAGTTGTGATTCGTGGCGCTTGCGCACAAACTTGGAATATGCTTTCACACAGATAAAACACTAGCTGTTCCAAGGGTTTTTACATGGCGTTATATTTTGAACAAATATGATTCAGGCCGTGTTACAATTAGTTGAGTTCCGTTTTTTTTTTTGTGTTTAGTATTTTATAATATTTCAGTCAGGACACTTCTAAATTCAACTTTCTTGCATGCTGTGCTACTACTATTTCGTTGTTACGTGATTGAAAAATTAAAACTCAATGAAGTCAATTAATTTAAAAAAACCGTCATTATTCCCGGAATTAGTCACAGAGGGATATTTTAAATTAAATAATCAATAAAATAATCATGACGCGCAATTGTTGCTAAGAAAATTCAGTGTTACGATAAAATACATTTTGCAAGTTATTTCTCTTATTTGCCAATTATTGTGTGTAGGGTACACATTAGTTTATTTCAATAAGTTCACACGTAAGGTCTATGTATTTAAACGTTCCAAACAAATAAAACTAATATGGCGGTGATTTGGTATTTTTTAATTGGTAATATGTCAGCTTCGGAGATGAGAAAACGTAAAACGCGCATTGTAAAAATACGTCATCAATCCCGCCGACAAAATCGGGCCACGTAAACATTTTGTTAACAAAAAATGCCAATTGGAACACTACCTCAGAGTGTTACCGNCGCCGACAAAATCGGGCCACGTAAACATTTTGTTAACAAAAAATGCCAATTGGAACACTACCTCAGAGTGTTACCGCGTATAGTTATTTTACGAGTCCCAAGGGGCCATAATTTCACCTGCACTCCTTGCCTATATAATAAATATATAGCCATGAATATATCCGTGACTTGACAGGGACTCAAACCAGAAAACTAGCCATTCGACTTCAGAGGTTGCCAAGTACAATGAGTGCTCAGGCTAGAAGAATCGCGCTGAACAGACATATTTTTATCTAAGAGCAGACATGATACTGCCTCAAAAACATATGACTGTTAAGTCTTGTTGAGAATTACAGTTTGAAATTAAATTCCTGAGATGCGGGCCATAAGTCACAACAGTGAGAGAAAATAAAAACTGAGAATATTACAGACAAAGCCTAATTAGAGGAGAAGAGAGTGAGAGAGAGAGGGGGGGTTAAGAATAGCTGCAGGAAAGAAGATTGCAGTGATTTCATTACGTGAAGTGATTAAGAGATGTAAAAAACGACATAAGTTCATTCAGAAGAAGCAACCATATGTTGCAGAAAGAATGAGTGGTCAAGCAATAACAGCAGCGACCTACACAAAAATACCAAAGAAATTTATATTGCCCTGAATTATGGGTCTTGTAGTGTTGCATTCAGATTCTAAAGACAAACTCTTATGATATTTGTGGACTCCGAACGACACGTTCTTACATGTGGAATTACAATTCAGATTTATGCCTTTGTTGCGAATTAAACCATCATAATTTTGACACCACCTGATTTAAAATTAGTGACTACTGAGAATTCATTCTACAAAATGGCGATGGCACAGATTATCTGTGAATACATAAGAGAAACAATCGAGTATGTCGTGAACTCCATCCGCATGCATCAGTAAAATGGCAGTGTTTTATGTGTGATTTACTGATTTCCTGTTGGTTATATATTTTTTTCGGATTAGCTATTGTAATTATAAGAAGTAAATAAATATTATAAACTGAAATCCACTGATTAATAAATATTTTCTTTAAGGTATGCATATCCTGGTTGGCCTTGCAAGGCCGTCGCTCGCAACAAGCAGCATCGCTGAATGAAGTATTGGCAGCAATGAATGTCATGTCAGTCGCTATGCATGAGCAAGAATCGTAGTGATTTGATGGTGATTTTGACCGCTTGTAGCTGTGTTGTAAATAATCCTCTTTATTATTAGTAATCATGGCCACTGAAATCAGCCAAGTGAGAAGCGAGGGACTCTGCGATATATGTTTATGTGTGTGTGTGTATATATATATATATATATATATACATATATATATACACACATATATATATATAGAGAGAGAGAGTTATATTTTGTAGATAGTCCTGGCGCTTTGACACCTGTTAATCGGATACTGAAAAAACTTGTGGTGCGAGATAGGGGCGATTATTTTACAAACGTCTGTTTGAATACAAATATTTCTGATGAGCATATTTTTGGTAGTGCAGTAACCATGATCATTAGCGGAATCAATATATCTGATATTTTTGATACAACATACTTCGTTTTCAAAAAGGAGAGGTCATATGCATCACTAGTATAGAAGATGGGCTGAGAGTTTTTTTCACAGGAGCGTTGTTAACGCGCTGAATCACCAATGTCTGTGCAACTTGTAAATTATCAATGAGTCTAACATTTACTATACTTTTCTGAGACTTATTTATATATTTACATTCCACTGCAAATATTTTCAATTTGCATACTACTCTCGAAATTCAAAATAAGCGATTTCAGTTAGTGGATTACTTTTAATCAAAACATTCAGTTCGCAAGTAACAAATGACTTCCATATGAATAGGAATCAGTGCCTAAGTGCAGTGCTGTTCGTAGAATNATATGAATAGGAATCAGTGCCTAAGTGCAGTGCTGTTCGTAGAATTACGGTGAAAAGCCAAAATGAAGTACTAAAATTTAGTGACTGTAATGATTAGATGGGTCCTCGTAATTTCAATGTGGTAGATTTTATTGGTTTGTGGCGTAGAGTCAATATGAAGAGGAAAGCGCATGCCAGCTGCGCAATAATCAATATTTATGATTTTGAAAACGTACTGTCAAAATTAGGTAGCTTGGAGTCATAACAATAATGTAGTTTTTCACAAATATTTGAGTATTATGATTATAAACATCCTGGTGCAATACATTTTAAATGGGAGCTGTGCAGCGGGCAGCTGGGAGGCTTCGGCTCTACTCGCACGAGCTTGGCAACCTTCCATTTGACTCAGAGGGTTCTCGAAAGCTTTCGACTCATAATTGACGAATGTACCCGAAGGTGCTCGACAGTTATGCCCATTAATTGTTCAAGCATACGTTTGTTTCTGGTAGCCATATGGGTTTTATAGGTATAGGTNGCTCGACAGTTATGCCCATTAATTGTTCAAGCATACGTTTGTTTCTGGTAGCCATATGGGTTTTATAGGTATAGGGTATGTCGAATCATCAAAAACGTGTTTATTATCCGAAAAAAGAAATATTTTTAATTATTAATCATTCATTTTTTATATTGTGCTGAAATTATACATAGGACTGAGGAAAAATGCAAAAGTATATCATTCAATTACTACATTTCNATTTTTTATATTGTGCTGAAATTATACATAGGACTGAGGAAAAATGCAAAAGTATATCATTCAATTACTACATTTCCAGTCCCCTCTCTTGAAGACTGATTAATACACGATGCCAGAATATTCAAATTATTTACTACCTCCTCGACTGTTTTGTAGGTATGAATATGCTACTAAGACCTTTTTTAATGTATATGTGACTAAATCAAACCCATCATAGTAATAGCGACCACATGCACGAGTTTGTTATAATCATGGTATGGAAAAGCATCTACCAACACTTTTGTAGGCTTAATTGGCCTTAATTTAAATGCCAATACTGCCAGGCCCTCGAGACTTGGAATGTACGAGGTTGATAAACTGTTTTAACTTTCGTGCTCCTATTGACCATCACTCTGTTAATCGTCCCACCATTCTATCGATATTTGGATCAATCCATTAATCTTCCAATTTTTCCATCAATCTTTCACAATCTTTCCATCAATCTTTCGCAATCTATCCATAAATCTTTTGCAATATTTCCATCAATCTTTCAATCTACCCATTAATATTTGAATCTTCCCATCAATCTGTCAATCTTCTCATCAATATATCAATCTTACCATCAATTTTTTGCAATCTTTCCATCAGTCGTTCGCAATCTTTCCATCAATCAGCACCAAAATAAGCACTGCAATCAGCACCACATGCACAACAATCAGCCCTGCAATCAGCACCACACACACCAAAATCAGCACCACACACCAAAATCAGCACCACACTCCACAATCAGCACCACACCCCACAATCATAACCACACACCAAAATCAGCACCACACACCACAACCAGCACCACACTCCACAATCAGCACCACACCCCACAATCATAACCACACACCAAAATCAGCACCACACACCACAACCAGCACCACACACCACAATCAGCATCACAATCAGCACCACATGTACCAGAATCTCAATCCTTCGATCAACCCAAATNCAGCACCACACACCACAATCAGCATCACAATCAGCACCACATGTACCAGAATCTCAATCCTTCGATCAACCCAAATCCTTGAATCAATCCCTATCATTTGCAATACATGCCAATCCTTCGATCAATCCTTCGATTTTTATCCCACCCATATGTATAGAAATAACATTTGTTCTCCAATTGTCTCCAAAATTGTACGTGACGACAATTAATATTTTGTATGCAGTCAACTATCCATGCATTCTTATACCAAAGTCTTTATTATTATTCTATATGCAGATCTTTCCATTAATAGTCGAGTGCTCATAGCACCACTTTAAAGCGCGAGGGAAAAAAGGATACGATACTCAAAAATAAAGGAAAACCAATTACTTTTTAATAACAATTTATTATTATTATTTTGTTGTTACAATTTCAGAAGAAAGCAGTTCATCACATCATGTGATATATTCTCAATCCTTCAGTTCTCTAATAATTGAGTATATTTCCATAATGCGTAAGTGATCCCTGCATTTTTGAAGGTCAATCAAATATCTGAGTCTATCAACAAGTTCATTGGGGTCTTCGGGAAATATGTNTGATCCCTGCATTTTTGAAGGTCAATCAAATATCTGAGTCTATCAACAAGTTCATTGGGGTCTTCGGGAAATATGTAATGAGCATTATTGACGCCTTCTGTCTTCTTCATTTCGCTTGTTGCATCAAATGTGGTGGATGGATGTTTCAGTGCATCGAGAAAATCGTTATCGTCTCCATTGTCAACACTGTTGTCATAGTCATCATCAATGCTGTCTTCACCTCCTTTTTAATCCTCAAAATCAAATTTGTTTTTCTTTGTAGGAGNTTGTCATAGTCATCATCAATGCTGTCTTCACCTCCTTTTTAATCCTCAAAATCAAATTTGTTTTTCTTTGTAGGAGTTGCATGCTCATCAGTATTTGGAGCCAACGACAGTTTATTTTGAAATTTATAGATTATCGCGAAAGTCTTGCAAGTGTACATTCTACACAAACCGACTCTACTGCACTCATTCCGTCTTTATCACTAACAGCCTCGTCATTATCGTCTGACGAATCAGTACCCACCGATATAGCAGGGGGTATGGACGGCATCACAACCCTCTCAAAAGACGAATCGTAACAGTTCTTGATGTGGTTCTTCAATGTATCACCTTGCATAAACTGTGTGTGGTCATTGTCGTAATTCTTCCTCATGCGAAAGGACTCTTCGTAAAGGTGATTATTTCATGTCGACGAGCATTTTGACCGAAGATAAAAACTCGCTCGCAGAATCGACAAAGTCGGCAATCAGGCAGCGATGATGCCAAAGGCCATGTTCGATGAGGTCAAATACAGACATTCGTATTCACAATTAATATTTACTGTATAGCGAGAGACTGCTTCTGAATCGATGTCAACTTCTCGACGCCTGAACATCAACTAAGTTATCAGCGTGCGTCAGCGCTCTATACTGTATATAAATTCTCCCATCACTCGGAAAAATCGCCAGATTGTTCCTAAGTCCAGGAGGAAATTAATATGTTCTACTATTTCAGGCTTCAAATTCAGGGTGTTAAGCCATGCGTCATCTTAGTAAATTGCTTAAAACTTTGTATCAGTTCCACATGTATATTAAACTGTGAGAAATTAATATAAGAACATCCCTAAAAAGGCTTCAAAAACTCAGGTCGTTAATCAAATTGCGAACTACTTATCTTACCCTGATCCCCATACGCAATAGCTAAAACCATCGTTTCGTCTTTATTATGAGTTCCTAAAACAGTCTCCAAGTCACTAAAACAGTTTCTAAGTCTGAAAGTGAATTAATAATTATTTTTATAGTTTCGGGTTTCAAATCTTTCCTCACCAAGTGCGTATGAATACAAAATAGTAAGAAATTATTGTAAGAACATCCCTAAAAAGGCTCCAAAACTTTGGTCATCAATCTATTTGCAATCCTCTTATCTCACTCTGATTCCCAAACACTGGAAATAATTACCACATTAATATTTTTGAACTTATACTTCTTCTGGCGCGTTGAGGGTAAAAGTTTAGTGTACAACGGAAGTTGCGCGTGCACAGTGTAACGAAATTTGACAGTGAACGTGGTAGGGGTATGACCCAACGCGCATGCGCGTATTGTCTAGCTATATACAAACGCAAGGTACACANGTGAACGTGGTAGGGGTATGACCCAACGCGCATGCGCGTATTGTCTAGCTATATACAAACGCAAGGTACACAACAGAGCATGTTGTTATATTTAAAACCGACAGAAAATCAGTTCATGTAATAAGCAAATTGAAAAACATTTCATTTATATTAGTAATTCATTGTGAATATACATATATACATCTTATTAATTAATTTTACTTAAATTGTACCGTGGAAAATCTGTTAGTGACAAAATTTGAATAATAAAATTTTGAAAGTGTTTTTAAGTATTAGAGGTTAATTTTTTGTAAGTAATATTTTATTAATTTTTACTTTTTTTTTAGCACGTTGAGGGTAATTTAATTATGTTANTTTTACTTTTTTTTTAGCACGTTGAGGGTAATTTAATTATGTTATTTTATCAAACCTTTGTTAATTGTATTTAATGTCTTCTGTCATTGTATCGTTTTTCCTACTTACATAAATTATTTGAATACGTAATAAAATTTTATTTTAGTCACGTCAAAGAAGTATAATTTCTAACGCGCGTACATAAGTACACGCACCCATTCTTTTATAATTTCGGATTTTAAACTAACGTACGTATCCCAATCCTCAACTTTGAGATAAAATAAATATTTTTATTAGGTACACATAAGCACGTAAAGAGGCNATATTAGTAATTCATTGTGAATATACATATATACATCTTATTAATTAATTTTACTTAAATTGTACCGTGGAAAATTTGTTAGTGACAAAATTTGAATAATAAAATTTGAAAGTGTTTTTAAGTATTAGAGGTTAATTTTTTGTAAGTAATATTTTATTAATTTTTACTTTTTTTTTAGCACGTTGAGGGTAATTTAATTATGTTCTTTTATCAAACCTTTGTTAATTGTATTTAATGTCTTTCTTCTGTCATTGTATCGTTTTTCCTACTTACATAAATTATTTGAATACGTAATAAAATTTTATTTTAGTCACGTCAAAGAAGTATAATTTCTAACGCGCGTACATAAGCACACGCTCCCATTTTTTTTATAATTTCGGATTTTGAACCAACGTACGTATCCCAATCCTCAACTTTGAGATAAAATAAATATTTTTATTAGGTACACATAAGCACGTAAAGAGGCNAACGTACGTATCCCAATCCTCAACTTTGAGATAAAATAAATATTTTTATTAGGTACACATAAGCACGTAAAGAGGCAGAAAATCACGTTCAATGTTCGTTAAAAATGATTCAGAACTCGGGTCGGTATTCTACCTGTGGACCTTTTATCTCACTATAACACCCTTATTCTTCATTCAAAATTTGTTTAACAACCTACATTATAGGTTTCATACACCATGTACCTATACCCGCCGACCAGCGACATCGTCCAGCATGATTCTCACATGCGAAAATCCGGGAGCGACCCCACCGGGAATTACACTTCTTCTGGACGGGGTATGATGCAACGATTATATTCAAGTAATAAATATTTTTTTNCGACCCCACCGGGAATTACACTTCTTCTGGACGGGGTATGATGCAACGATTATATTCAAGTAATAAATATTTTTTTGAAAGTAATATGGGCTTCTATGCAAACCTAAGATATAAATACGCACTCTTCACGCAACCTTGACAGTTCGNTTTTTTGAAAGTAATATGGGCTTCTATGCAAACCTAAGATATAAATACGCACTCTTCACGCAACCTTGACAGTTCGGCAGATCATTAATTAACTAATATTATGGATTCGGGCATAATATGAATATCAGATTTTTCTGTATATGGTCTGAGGTCATTAGGTACTGAATATGTATATTAGTTTTCCTCGTCTCAATTTTAGATCGTGGACGTTGTGTGACCGCGTTTGTAGGCGTCTGTGACGTGGTCCAGGAGTGAAGCAATCAGCGCCAGAGCCCTGGATTACGTGAATTGTGACTACGAAAAAAATTGTTCCCAGAAAAATATATTTTCGTGAAAATTGTGTACTTACAGTTTTAAACATGAAAAGCTCTGTTTGACATAAACATGAAATAAAAAGTTAGACATGGACACGTATATGCGCTCTAAAAGAATTGTAGTGTCAATGTGCTTTGACGTAATCGTGCACTGAAATATTATAATTTGATTTACATGGACTTCATAAAATATATTTCAAATTAAAGAATTGCGTTTGAAGAAAGAAATCCTTGCTTTATATTTAGCACAATAATAGTTGTCTTCCGTTGAAGTGCCTCTCATTATTGTTTTAACTTTTACGTTAATTTTTACCACTAAACTGTAGCTGCAATGTATTTACAGTCAAGCTGATAGAATTTGCTGTGATGCTATCGACGTATATTACATTTATTTAGAGGAGCGTATTCGACGACATTTCTGGCTACTGTGGCCGCATTCGGGAACGAATATTCGAACATACAGAAGCGAAACTATCACGCATATCTTGAACTTTACCAGCACGATTAAGGAAAAAGCATAAATTGCCAGTAGGATGGCAGGGCATAATTCGTCAATCATTATCTGGAGACAAACTTGTTGGGCACCAGCCAAACCAACAGGGAACCTTCAACAGAAGTGAGACCCGCCCACAGGGCATTAAGCATAATTTAAGCAAATGGCCACGCCTACATCGCAGAATAAGCAATTACACATAAGCGGTATGCCTTAGAATTAATACTCTTTNTTAAGCAAATGGCCACGCCTACATCGCAGAATAAGCAATTACACATAAGCGGTATGCCTTAGAATTAATACTCTTTATAACGGCGTATTCAGTCTACTACCGGCTGCTTGTAGAGTGAGCTTTGTGACTGATTGATTCCTCCATACTGCACATGATTTTATATTGGTTTCGGTGGCATCTACGCGATGGTAGGCTAATAATCCCGCTTCGTTTCGCTTAGGTGTGCGATTGGAGTTCGATGCACGANGTTTCGCTTAGGTGTGCGATTGGAGTTCGATGCACGAGTGACAGTTTCTCTTACGTATACTTAAATACTCTGCATCTACGTTAAATAGTTTGGCACGCTCTTTAGCTACAACTACTGGATACAATCAAGTGCGCGTTTTATTCGAAACTGCATGATTTTTAAAATCTCTGGATAATTACAAATTTAATAACTTTGTAAATTTAGTTAAGTAAATAGGTATAAAGATGATCTAAAAAATTTTATAATTAGGCCACTAAATCAGAATGTTAAAATTGGATTTATGCAATTTCTCTTTGGTTTTAATATCGATAATAGAAAAGTAACTATACCGTAAAATAATGGGTATTTTACGACGCTTATATTTTTGTTTTTATGTAATGAGGTAACATTTGCAAAAATTATGCCACAAATTATGTCTGCTTATATCGTAAAATTTGGTGAACATACATTCTCATTTTTCAGTCTCTCACAATTGATTCACTCAGAAACCCGAGTGCCAGATGGTTTTCTCGGAGTTTCCCTATTTTTAGTCATGTTTACATTCCACCTCTCTCGTGTAGGATAGCCGGCTTCGCTAGGCGCCAGCTAGCTCCACTTCCATTCATGGTGACCTTCTCTCAGTCAGGAATAACGTGCGGGCATTCGTATAACAACAAGGAAAAGAATATTAGCTGGCATGAATAATTTAACATCCTGTATGATATACACTCAATTCGCAACATTTGCGCTTATTTAGATGGGTATTCATTTTTCATGAATGTATTCCGAGACGTTTTGTTTAAAACACCGTACCTAGGATAGTTTATTTTCCATAACAGGGTCACAGAATTCTCACGAGTACATAAGTAAAATAATCGCTTATATGGCAAACTCCAACCACACATGCCAGCAAAATAGCTTTACTGGCCATCAGTATATTGGCACGGCGTCAGTCAATCAGCGAATGATTTATTTGCCAGCCAGCTGCCCAACCAGTAAGGAATCCAGCAGACATTAGCCAATCAGAAGGCCCGTTCCACAGCTTCGCCCAGCCAATCAGCGAATGGGTACTCCCATATCAAAGGAACCACCACGTCATTTAACTTCTGTATATTTACCTGTTCTGTGACTGGGTGACAAATTTTAATATGTCTTGAATGGGCGACTGCGATCCATTAAAGTTCATCGTCTTAGTGTTCAGATTATGAAAGGCACAGTCTTACAGGCTACAACGAATAACGACAGTGGAGCGGAGAGATTTGGGCCGCGCAAGAGAGCCGATGAGGATGAAGAGAGGTGTGTACTGTATGGAGCAGTGCCAGATTTGAAGGGTGGGGGAAACAGGATATCCCTGAGAAAACCTGCCAACCAGCGGCATCGTCCGGCTCAATTTNTTAAGCAAATGGCCACGCCTACATCGCAGAATAAGCAATTACACATAAGCGGTATGCCTTAGAATTAATACTCTTGATAACGGCGTATTCAGTCTACTACCGGCTGCTTGTAGAGTGAGCTTTGTGACTGATGGATTCCTCCATACTGCACATGATTTTATATTGGTTTCGGTGGCATCTACGCGATGGTAGGCTAATAATCCCGCTTCGTTTCGCTGAGGTGTGCGATTGGAGTTCGATGCACAAGTGACAGTTTCTCTTACGTATACTTAAATACTCTGCATCTACGTTAAATAGTTTGGCACGCTCTTTAGCTACAACTACTGGATACAATCAAGTGCGCGTTTTATTCGAAACTGCATGATTTTTAAAATCTCTGGATAATTACAAATTTAATAACTTTGTAAATTTAGTTAAGTAAATAGGTATAAAGATGATCTAAATAATTTTATAATTAGGCCACTAAATCAGAATGTTAAAATTGGATTTATGCAATTTCTCTTTGGTTTTAATATCGATAATGGAAAAGTAACTATACTGTAAAATAATGGGTATTTTACGACGCTTATATTTTTGTTTTTATGTAATGAGGTAACATTTGCAAAAATTATGCCACAAATTATGTCTGCTTATATCGTAAAATTTGGTGAACATACATTCTCATTATTCAGTCTCTCACAATTGATTCACTCAGAAACCCGAGTGCCAGATGGTTTTCTCGGAGTTTCCCTATTTTTAGTCATGTTTACATTCCACCTCTCTCGTGTAGGATAGCCGGCTTCGCTAGGCGCCAGCTAGCTCCACTTCCATTCATGGTGAGCTTCTCTCAGTCAGGAATAACGTGCGGGCATTCGTATAACAACAAGGAAAAGAATATTAGCTGGCATGAATAATTTAACATCCTGTATGATATACACTCAATTCGCAACATTTGCGCTTATTTAGATGGGTATTCATTTTTCATGAATGTATTCCGAGACGTTTTGTTTAAAACACCGTACCTAGGATAGTTTATTTTCCATAACAGGGTCACAGAATTCTCACGAGTACATAAGTAAAATAATCGCTTATATGGCAAACTCCAACCACACATGCCAGCAAAATAGCTTTACTGGCCATCAGTATATTGGCACGGCGTCAGTCAATCAGCGAATGATTTATTTGACAGCCAGCTGCCCAACCAGTAAGGAATCCAGCAGACATTAGCCAATCAGAAGGCCCGTTCTACAGCTTCGCCCAGCCAATCAGCGAATGGGTACTCCCATATCAAAGGAACCACCACGTCATTTAACTTCTGTATATTTACCTGTTCTGTGACTGGGTGACAAATTTTAATATGTCTTGAATGGGCGACTGCGATCCATTAAAGTTCATCGTCTTAGTGTTCAGATTATGAAAGGCACAGTCTTACAGGCTACAACGAATAACAACAGTGGAGCGGAGAGATTTGGGCCGCGCAAGAGAGCCGATGAGGGTGAAGAGAGGTGTGTACTGTATGGAGCAGCGCCAGATTTGAAGGGTGGGGGAAACAGGATATCCCTGAGAAAACCTGCCAACCAGCGGCATCGTCCAGCTCAATTTCGGGAGCGACCCCGGCGGGAATCGAACTAGGTGAGAAGCAAGTCGTCTAACCACTATTACACCGCAGCCCCACGAATAAAAAGAGAAATCCACAGATGTGTTCATATCTTATGACTCTCAAATTTTTTTGCGAAAAATCACTCCTTCAGGCCATTAGGAACAGGGCAAATTTTCAGAAAATATTGTGCCACAACAAATTTCGATCTGTTAGGTTTGGTTATTTAGTGGACGTAGTGACAAAAATACTTACGAGTCCATGTGAAAAGAGGTTATACTTTGATACTGTTGCTGTGTGCAGTTAGTTTTGTAATTGTAATGAAGAAAACATACTGAATCCCGTAATATTTGTCAGGTTTGAACCCGGGGCAGCAGCAAATGAACAAATATTGTAGTTTCAACTACAAAGAAGACGCTGGAGTCTAGCATGATCAGATTAGTGAATTTTTCAGGACCTTTGTAATAACAAATCACAAAGTACCGTCGTTGTCCGGGTGTGAAGATGTTGTCCTCTTGCAATGGACCTAAGAGAATTCGGACGATGTAACAGTGAAGGGTTTGTCTGAAAACTGTATAGCCTCGTCGTGAGTGCAGAAGACGTTTGCAATTTCCCACTGTAACGATAGTAAAATCTCACTACGCTCGAAATGTCAGTATATCTCTCTACCCATTAGTGTAGTTTATAAACTGCACCTTTACACCNTAAAATCTCACTACGCTCGAAATGTCAGTATATCTCTCTACCCATTAGTGTAGTTTATAAACTGCACCTTTACACCACCGTTGCTTTGAAGCACAAATGAAGATTATTTTTAAACGACGCGCGAGCTGACACAAACACGAAATTCAGTGCCCTCGCTAATATCGCTGATTAAACGCCGATGGTTGTAGCCACCTCGCACAAGCACTGTAAATACACCCGCATAAACATAAAAGAGTAAAAGCCTAGGTCTTGGAACTGTTTTGCTTGGTTGATAAGTGAGGAGGAGGGATGAGAGGGAGTTAATGGCATCCACGTACGTCTGCGATAACACACTCGTTCCGATCTGGCACGGACGGAAAACCGCCAATAGGCTTCCCTCGTCACCTTCGCAACTGCGCCGTTACGTCATCCCGCGGCTACGGCGCTGTCTGGCGGCAAGAAGCGAAACAGAAAACTCATAAACCGTCGGCCTGGGTCAGTCGTTCTCCCCTTGCTCATCTACCACCCCGGCACTTTCCATGGAAATGAAGGCGGCCCGTGTGTCACACCCCCTCCTCCGCCCTCCCACAAAACCCACATAGTGAAAGGTGTTGGGGGGTGGTGGAGGAAAAAAACAAAAAGAAAAGCAAACGATGGAGGCGCGGACAACTGCCGCATATTACCCGCGAACCTTTTGTTTTCGCGAGGCGTGTTGTCCCCGCAGACACCAGGAGAGAGATACGCGGGGTTGCTGTATGCATGGCTGCAAGGGGCTGTCGAAAAGCGAGTCCGCAATAAAAAGTACTTTGGCGACGCTGCCATACAAAGCAATTATTTTCCTTCAGCATGCATAGCTTGAACTTCATACCCAAACGTAGGGCATGGCTACAAAATGAAAATAGGCTATTCACGGGAAAGTGAGCACTTTTGAAAGCCCCCTCATTTGGAATAATAATCAATAATTAAATTTTATTTTAGCATCAGACTATAACTTTCGAGTCCAGTGTAATATATACACTGTGTTTATTAGGTACATGGCAATATATTATTTTAAAAAGTGGTGGAAGGATAAAGAGTGGTTGATAGGAAAAAAGTAACTAGGGCCTCAAAAGTGCTCAATTTATCGTGAACAGCGTATATGTACAAAGAGACGAAACTGCGTGGCAGTTCCTTTGATGTGGGCATGCACAGTCTATGGTTGGCTGCGCGAGTCTCTGAGAAAGGGCCTTGAGTCTGATCGGCTACTAGATGATGGGAAAGGATCCTTATTGGCTGGCCTTTCTGGTGATGAGTAGGTTATCATATGCTGATAGGTGAACAGCGTTCCAACACGTTGCTGGCCAGTGACGCCATTTTACTGGCGTATGCGGCTGGAGTTTGTGGTTTAAGTGGCTGTTTCACCTTTGTTTCCTTAAGTATACTGCGGCACGGCAGTATTGTTCCAGGGGAGACTACCTCTATTTTGGGTAGCAGTGTTCAGTGAATAAATAACTAAATAAACAAACGTTACTGGCCACTGTAAAACTCCTTTTCAAAAATCCCTAGTATTTTTTTGGGACATAAATATTTTGTAACTTCTACAAAACTGTTTCTTATATAATCCAAAGTAATATTAAATTTCCTAATCGGCAACAAAGCGTTCTGCAATTGTTACAGGATATTATATTTGTGATCGAAAAACATCTGGCAGCGTCTATTTTAAAACAATACTTTGTAAACTCTAACCCTTAACAATTATATAATTAAGCGAAATAATAGCCCCTGGGAGTCTTTTAATAAATTGCTCTGGAATGGCGTAATCAGTCCAATGAACTGCGAACCATTGCATTGTAGTTCTGCTATTCACTGAAAATTCTGTTGAAATCACCATTAAGTTAGTAAAATTCAGCCAAAGAAATTATTACTAAGCTGGAACCGATTTTCAGTGAAGCATTTTTCGTTTGTTTCGCCGATGCAGAATCTTTTTCACTATTTTAGGTTTAGAGAGTATTGGCCAAGAATTTTTTTTTTCACTGCCCATGGTAGTCAAAAAATCAGGTTTGGGATTTATTTTAAAATTTAATTTGTCATGATAAATGCATACACTAACTGCAACTAAATGGTATAAATATATATTTTGACAATATTACGATAATATGGATTAGCTGTTAAATACGCCCGATGTTGCTAGCATTCATTGCAGTTGCTTTATTTGGCAGTTCGAGCTTTAACAATGACTTCTGGGCTGGTGGCTGTCCACTCCAGTCAACCTTTTTTCTCCTGTATGTTCCGATAATTCAACCATAAAGGCATAGTCGGCATAGTGTAGTGTCATGTAGGTACACCACATTTTCTTATCGGTGTAAGTTCGCTGGTAGAGTTGAAAGAAACGAAATTTGTGCAACTTTCACTGCAATTTTGCTGCGCAATTGATTTTGACTGCTGCTTTTTCTTTGCCGCGAGAGCACCGGTGGTTTTAATATTTTACTATTTATTGCAATTGTCCTTTAGCATTCGTAAATTNGCAATTGATTTTGACTGCTGATTTTTCTTTGCCGCGAGAGCACCGGTGGTTTTAATATTTTACTATTTATTGCAATTGTCCTTTAGCATTCGTAAATTATATCAGAAGCCTGCTAATCTACATACAAAAGACATGTCCACAGAATTCAACATTCCTAAACAAACATACCCCTGTAATTTTATTATATCTCGTTTATTATTCAATTAATATAACATAAAAAGTTTTCGTAAGTCTTTAGGTAAGCCCAACTAAATTCACATTAATATCTAACAGTTTTTTAAACATACTTTATGAAAGCTTAACATAGCTCTATCTCATATTAAGACATACTATTCCCTGCTTTCGTAAACCAAAACGTATGAACCACCATCTACAAAAATATTGTAAACTTTCTTATCCTCATAAGAACAAATCTATCCTCAAAAAAATTANCGTATGAACCACCATCTACAAAAATATTGTAAACTTTCTTATCCTCATAAGAACAAATCTATCCTCAAAAAAATTTATACACAACAGAAGTATCCAATTTCGCGCGTTTCTGTTTTCACTGCACCAGTCTCTTCCTCAACAGTTGGTGTAATTTTGCCTGCGCAAATTACACAAGTTAAGCTACACTGGTTTATATAAATCATCATTTTTGATTGCTACGACGTCTCATCCAACTGAAAGAGAGGACTTCTGCGCAGTCCTGCTTGCCTGTGTAGTTGAAAGGAACTAACCTTTGGAGACACCCTGACAGCACCGCGCACCAACTCGCCATGCTCCGAATTGACATGTGAATACGTGTTATACTATTCCCACTGGTAGGAAAGCTATACTTCACAATATTACAATTAAAATATATTTGTGTGAATTAAGTTTCCATTCTGCACATTCTTACTGTGAAACAGACGTCTCGACGCTCCTATTATGTTGTTTAGGAGGCTCTGTGGATTTATGTCAATAATTTTCATCCAGTATTTTGATACCCATTATTTTCGTCAGTGACAATCTTCAGCTGCATGTAAATCACGAAAAAAGAAGTTGAGAACATATATACGACCTATGGTCTAAAGTGAGTCCTAAGGGCGGTACACATCTTTGAAGTTGGACCTGTGAAGAACTAACTAGTTTATTCCAAATAATGGAGAAAATATTTAAGATGGAATACTGGATGTCTAGATAATGTGTAACATAAATTGTGACACACGGATTAATAATCCATCTTTTAAATCCCATGGTACCACGTCATGGAAATTAAGTCAAAATAAGGGTAGCAACCGTGATTATTTGCATTAAATAATTTTATGACAGTGACAGATATTGTTGAGTTGGCATATATTTGTTCCGTTACACATTAGTCAGACATTCAGTGTCCTATCTTAAATATTTTTGCCAATATTTGTGATAAACTGGTGTTTCAGGTCCATCTTCAAAGATGCGTGATGCTCTTAGGATTCAATTTAGGCCATAGTTCGTATTAATATTTTCGCCCTTTTTTCTTGTGTGTTTTACCTGCAGCTGAAGTAAGTCGGTTGACACTTGATACAACCTGTTGTAACTGTTATGATACCGCTCTCTCTTTCCCCTTCCCTCTCTCACTAGTTCCATTTGCATGCAGCCATGGGATGTGTTACACAACCTACTCATGAATAAGTGAACTTCTGCTCAATGAACATTAAATTAGTTATCCGCAATGTACTGGAAAATTAGTGGAATGTGCTGGTAAATGGCGTCAGAGCAGTTAAATAAGTTGGAAATCAATTGGAATCACTGCTGTGAAAATCGACCAAAAAAATTGTTAGTAGTATTTCAGCGGTTCTATTTCGGAAACTGTACCATCCGCTATACGACTTGTAGAGATTTATTACTCTATTTTCAGCGTTAATTTCCCATCCCTTATCACTATGCAGAACACAGTAGTACAAATAATATCGCATATAATGAAGTATAGAAAATGTATGAAGCTATATGATGTAACGACTTCGCGGTCCTCTGAGGCCGTGCTAGCTCGCCATGCTCGTGTGACGTGCAGACCTGACGAGTAATGTAAGACCCATTTTCTGTGACAAGAATGACCCATACGTCCAGATCGGCAGCCTGGCGGTACGGCACTCTGATGTGAACTACTAGCAATAAACCGAATTACGTGGCGTGTTTACCATCTTTGTGCGGTGCGTTGGGCTATCAATTTTGTGGTGGTCGATGTAAAGCACGTGTACACTTGCGTTAACCAGCATCATTGACTTTGCCCTCCTCAGAAGTCATTGATGAACACGTGGAACTTCGCGGAAAACCGCAGTCGTCCCGCCAGCTATAACAAACTGCTGCGGCTGCGAGTCAGCGCAGTCTGGTGCTACGAGCGGGAAGCACTTTCGCAATCCGGAACTCTCTAAAGGCTCCCGCCTACCTAATGCTTTTCTCCGCGTTTGAGGCCCAGAAGCGCGGAAGCGATAAGGGTGACACTGTCACGCGTATCAAGTGCGCCATCGCCGCTAAGCGCAAGGCTCTCAAGTGGCGCGTAGTGTTCTCGTCACACTGCGTGTTCAATGGGACTTTCAGCGGTTGTCCTATTATTTTATTGGCGGACATTCTTTACGAAGGTTCAATGCAGGGCCTCTTAAGTTGTTTTGTGTGTATCTGGTGTGTATATTTTGAGATTCAGAACTTTGGAAAAGCAGTTTTTAGCCTTTTTGCAGTGCTTTGAAATGGCGTTTCTAATGTGCGTGACGTCTTGAAAGCACTCAACAGTTCTCGTCTGATGTTTGTGTTCTTTTCGTAGATCAGCACATTAGGCGCAAGTTTAATAGTTTCAAGCGCCAGGTAGGCGGGAGCCTTAACGCGAAACGATTGCATGCTGAAATTCTCTGCAGGTGATAAAGTGGGTTCACACACACACAAAAGCCACCCTCATCACTTCTAGTCACTGTTTTGGAAAACTGCAGCTTTACCATGATGAGATAGGAGAGAATACCCCGAAGTTCGACTTTAAATTTGGCAATGACACACATGTATAGCTCTGTGTCGAAGTAACCACTGGTTATCTAACGTAGCATTAACTAATACAATATTACCTAAACTAATCTAGGTTAAGGATAGACATCAAAAGTAACATAAAAAACAAACATTATACTGACACATCTGAAGTTCACAAGGCAAAGTCCAAAAAATTGGAGAGAAGATTAAACAGGTGTTTGTGGAGTATAGTGCTGTGCGACAGACTGGTAATATGCCGAGGGCTGCAGCATTTAAATTTTTTTAATATGGGAAAATAACTTTGGGGAAATAGTTGACCTTGAGTTTAAATGTGAATAAACTAGATTCCTTAAAAGTTGTAAGAGTTGTAAACGATCTACATAAGAGCACAGAGAGTTGATTTTAAATAGCAATTATGCAATGCAGCATACATTAAACATAGCGGTTCGCGCAAAATTTCATGAATAATTGGGCATTACTCAAAATTAAACTTAACTACTAGAAGAATCCTTCGTAATTCGTGCGCAAACTGTTTACACCTGCCCAAATCTAACCCCAGCCAGTCAAGGATACTTAGCGAACGCACCTGTCAGTTGATGCCACATCTTCAAATACTGATCTCCACCATAACCCAGTGAGCGAGAGGCTAGTGATAGTTATGAAATAGTGGACCATTGAATACGAAAAATCGCGTATAATATATGTAGTATGCTAGAAACAATTTTCGTAATTTTTTTTATATCAGCATATGTGCTTGCTGAGAGTGCACGAATAAAAGAGGTTTTTCCCCATACATTCATAGCAGCTTTCCTACGTTTGTTCAGGAAAGAGTCAAATTTTGCATAGTAGAATTCCGAACTGTGAATAGTAGCTTTTCTGTATTTTCAGCCTGATGTATAGAAAATGTTCATACTATCTAATTGTTAAAAACTTTCATTGCAGTTTTAGAATTTAACTGAACTTTTCAGTGTATGTTCCAGTAAAAAACGGACAAAGTAGTGTAGAAAACGCTGGTTATGTCAGTTTGCGATGATAAGAGTTGCGAGTTAGAATACTGAGTAATGCATAAATGTGTAAGTCATCTTCCGGTGTAAATACATATTGGTTTAATATTTTATTAGCTGCTTCCCTTGCAGCCCGAGCTTATCTTAACGATGTAAAGAGGAGATGTGTAAAGCTAAAGTTCGTAACAACCTCAATCTAAGGATGCGGCAAGATTCCTTTGGTTAACAAAGGTACTCGACATGCCTGTCACCAGACACATAGCCANAGATGTGTAAAGCTAAAGTTCGTAACAACCTCAATCTAAGGATGCGGCAAGATTCCTTTGGTTAACAAAGGTACTCAGACATGCCTGTCACCAGACACATAGCTAAGGGAAGGGCTCAGGGGCTCCCAAAGACACAAACACTCTTCAGTAGAAGAACATAAGGAAAAGTAAGAGTTAAAAATAAAAGTTGTGATAAATGAAATTTTTAGAGAACAACTGAGGTAGTGCTCATGAAATGGTAGCTGAGATGGTCACCTTTACAGCACACCCGTAGACTCCTTTTTACTTCCACCTAGTCTCTGTTATTTTGAAAATCTAAAATCTTTAAAATATAATTTTTAATTTTTAATTCTACTCTCTTGTGTAGTGTTAAAATGTTAAGAAGTCTCCCCTTGCAGTGACCAAACGTAATAATAATGAAAGCTTACATTGTATGAATAAAAGCTTACATCCTTGGGGGTAGCTAGAATTTCAGTTAAACAGGGGTAAACACTATTTTTTTTAAATAAAATTTGTAATATTTATGTTTTTATTGTTTTATTAATTGCATCCATTTCTCAATCATTTTCACAAAGGAAAAACTTGTGTGATTTGTGTACTGCGGAGTATAATAATACCTGACAAAATTTCTTTGTTTTATACCACCGGTTCAGAGTTGTGATAAAATAAATATTCTGTCAGAGTAGAACTTAACGAATTAGATACCCGTAAGTACTGAGAGAACTCGGAGCAACTGCACCACTCTATAAATATAGATTAGAAGTTTTCTGTACGACAAAGAAAACCATTCCTTTGAGACTCTTTTGTTTATAGAGCCCCAATATTGATTCAAAGACAAAACTAGAGGAACATACTTTTGATGTTAATAAATGTTTTCATTGTACGGTTTTGTTTTATGGCAGTATTAACGTCTTTTAAAGTCAAGAAATAAACATTATTTGAGCTGGTTTTGTTCACAGCAAATAAAAGTTACTTCGTACCAAAGTGGTACTCTTTCATTTCCAGTACGTAACTGTTGCCCAGGCGTAAAAATTCATAAACCAATATATTCTGAAGTTACAACACTACAATTGAGCAAGTCCAGTCCTCCTGCAGACGTTAAATGCCATTCTGATGTATAGTGATTCTTCAAATCACTAACCTCAATTCTTCCCAAGAGGTGACATCTGGTCCATGTTACTACCTGACTCAACCTATCCATCAAAATTAACCTGCACGTAGTAAGAAGTAGTGGTAGTATGGTGAAGGTCGTTTGGATAGTAACACGTAGGGTTCGGGTTCAAGTCTCGAAGCCACCTTAGTATTGTTTTTTTTTTAGTGGATAATATTTCGAAACATTAATGGAGAGGAGATATTTCGGCTGTTCTTAGCACGGAGGCTTGAGAGCCGATGAGGGTGAAGTGAGGTGAGTGTGAAGCAGTGCCGGAATGCAAGGGCGGGGGAAACGGGGGATCCCATGGAAAAGAAAACCCGCCGACCAGCGGCATCATCTGACACGATGCTCACATGCAAAAATCCGTGAGTGGCCTCGCCGGGAATCGAACCCTGTTCTCCTAGGAGGGAGGTGAGTAATTTAACCACTCGAAAAATGTATTACTTCTATCTTATTTACTTATTACGGTTGTTTCTTGAGAGCACAAATTTTATTTGCGGTGTAACTTACATAACCACAAAGATTTCTGCTGAACTTTTGTAACTAGAGTGCAATGTTTTCATTGTCACTACTATTCATATAAAAAAAACTTATGTTTCTCGCAAGTCTACTATGCAGTGATTCATATTTAAACAATTGTTTTTCCTTTGCTGTAACAACTCATGTTTTCTGGTAAAGAAAGAGTTTTTACAGTAAATGGAATTTATTTGCAACAACAATTAAAATACTGAAAATTTTTTTTTCTAAATTGTAGTGGTTCGTGAGTCCTTTTCTTTCCTCTACTGTACCTGCTTGTATTACGGTGAAGTGGAACCCAGCGCAAATCCACAAAACCTGCGAACCACACAAAGGATTGAAAAAAAAGGGAAAAAGAAAAAAATTATCTTCCCGGGTCGCTGCAGCTCGAGGCAACAGGCGACAAGTCCTTCCTCACTGCTGGCACTAGACGCTTGTAATTAAATTGGGACGAATGAAACCTCGCCCGGCCCCTCCCCCAGGAGAGACACTTGCTGTGTTGCTCCCCCGCGGGCAGTAGGCACTCTGGCAGGGGTCAAGGGTCAGGCGCCTCTTCTCGCGGAGGTCAACGAACACTCCCTCCCTCTTACCCCCCACCGACAGGGGCGTGGTCGCAGACCTCAGGTGTCGTCGTCTGGCGTGGACTGCTACATCCCTTCCCCACCATCGCGGGGCGTTGCCGCACACCAGCATTTCACGGCTCCCTCTGACGGCAAACCTACACTCCACAGAGACCTCTCCCTCTCTCCCTCCCTCACACTTTGTGTGTGTCCGTATGAGTGTACGCGCGTCCTCGCTACGAACATGCTGGAGCGAGATCTCCAAAACTAATAATTGTTAACGGGGATGACTCCCCGCCATCGCGGATTTAACGTGTTAGTGTCCACTCCATCTTCGAATTTTCTTACAAAATCTTCGTAATGAACATTAAAGACCAGACATGAAAAATCAAATCTATAGACATGACGTAGAGGACTACTTAACGATTTTTTTTTTATTTGTACGGTTTCAATTATACTTGTATTTTCTGATGTGGAATTGACATTATTAATTTAATAGGTAATATTTAGTTAAGGTTACAAATGTGAAACTGATAATGTAAGTAAAATAAGTTGGATTTCTAAATAACCAGTAAGATGTCCCCCTATTCCTTGACTAGCTTAGGTTTTAAATGTTGACTCCGAACAATATGTTATGGAGGAAAATACGTAAATCCAAGATGGCAAGGATACTTCCCTCTTAAAGAATTTTTACCACAGCCTGCTACATTATACATTTTGTTTTTCATTTTAGGCTTCAACAAGGCGCAAGGACATTGCTTTGCACATATACAAAAAATCATTATCGCTCCACTACTGTTGCTAGTATCATTTCTGTATTCCCCCGCAAGAACAAAGTTAAATTGCTTAGCCTGCGGTCACTAGTCAAAATTTAATAAAGGTAGTTAATCTTTAATGCTCTGATTAAAGTTAAGGAGTTATTGTATATAGTTTGTCGTACAAAAAAATTGTTAATCGTTCCCAAATACAACTTTTGCTAAAAAGTAGATTAATCCAGGATGGCGGGGTCTAATTATTTTTAAAGCCCATGGCACAACAGGCGGTTGGTGGTGGTGGGTGTTGGATTGGTAAGGGCTTATTAACGTCTTCCGGTGTAATGCCTGACGGCCTATCAGCTAACGGCTTACAAACTCACGTATGGCCTAACTTAAATCAAAACCCATGTCTTATCTACGATTAGAACCCAGAGCCTCCTGCAGCTCAGACCGGCGGCGCACCAACCGACTGCGCCACGGGAGGTCGACGTTTTGGTTGTTGTTGCTGTCGGTGGTTTTCGGTTGGTGTGCGATGTGTTCCATGGCACAATATGTAAGGTTGGCGTTTGTGTATATTGTTTTTCCACTATGCCAGCAGAGAGCAGTAAGGAATTAAGAAAGTGGTAATAGCTATTTTAGTTGGCTATTACTGGAATTTCATTTATTATAATTAAACTGACGAAATGTTAACTAGTGAGATTTTAACGTTATTAAGTAAAGCACACTTAAGTAAGCCATACTTTAAACATTAAAATATTTCCTTATGCTAAAAATTTAATATAATGGATTTCGTAAAAAATGACATTCACATAGCTAATTAAAATTAGTCTGTAATTATGCAGTCATTCATAGAAACCTGCAAATACAATTACTCTTATGGTTTAGCTTTAATACACATGGGATTTTTTATATTAAACGTTGCTGTTCTCTGAGTAACAGTATGTACCATCAGCTTGATATAAATGGTTTTATTTTCAAGATTATTTTCCGCCCTTTCAAAGCTTTTTCACTGTCACTCGTTCAGAACCTCGAAAACGTTATCTGATTGGTAGGTTGGTGGTAAAAGTTCAATGTATTCCAACTACCTACAGCGCCAATCACCACCACCACCAACAATAACCATCAGCCACGAGTTGAATCGATTTTATGTTCAACCACCAATCATAATCTCCAACCACCAACCATAAACACCAACCACCAACCGCCTATTGTGTTAGGGGCTTAAGGTACCTACTACTGGGGATTTTTTCCGCATTTGAGTCACAGAAGCGCGGGAGTGATAAAGGTTGCACATCCATGCGCATCAAGTGTGCCATTGCCACTAAGCACAACATGAACTGGCGTGCAGTGTTACCGTGCTGCGTATACCTAGCTGGAAATTCAAGCGATGATCCTATAATTTAATTTTTGAAAAGACTGTGGAAAGGTTTAAATAAGGGCACTTGTGTATATTTGTACATGTCTGATACTCGTATTCTGAGATCTAGCGCTCTGCAAAAGCTGTTTTAGCTATGTTAAATTGCGCTTATATTGTGTTTTAATGCGCGCGACGTCTTGAAAGCACTCAAATCTCCTCGTCTGAAGTGTGCGTTGTTCTTTTTATAGATCCACACGTTGGGCGCACTTTTAATATTTTTGCGGAGGAAAAAAACGTGTATTTAAAATACACTGCAACGCAGTTAAAGTGCCAGGTAAGCGGGGCCACTTACGTCGGATTATTCCACGCCATTTTGGATTTTTGGAATTTTAGTCATAGGCAGAATTTTGGGATTTTATTTTTGTGTATTACGGCTCGAAGAAGAAAAAAGCATTACATTTAACACATTTTAAAGCAGTTATTTCTTGACCGATGTTGTTAGTATAATTTATACAATCGCCTGCAAGAGAAAATCACTTATTTCTTCTTGCCTTTCACTGCCCAAAATTAATACAGTAGAGAAAGTTTGACAATTTTATTCATTTCGAGAAACTGTTATTTATGGCCTGTTGTGCAAAAATTTTTTTAAAACTTTAATATCGGAACTTAAACCAAATAGCTCATAAATCCAAGATTGTGGGGACCGATCCTCTTCGACTATTTTGTCCCTTAACAAGCCAAGAAATTATTTTGGAATTTTACAACACAATACTTATTTTCAGCTCTGTGTTAAATACCAGTGGGTTTTCTTCGCGTAACTCCGCCTTCCAGGACTCCCACCAAACTGCTCTTAGCTCTGAGAGGTAGCACTAATCTTAGCTAAGAGGCGCACTCTAGCTAGAGTGTAAGCGCGTGGCTTAAGAACCCTGCACTCTCTAGTGCAAACAATTGAATTGCAGTACAGATCACCATTCGGAGATGGTGAGAGTTGGAGATTCCAACAAGGGAGGCAGGCAGACAGACGCACCTCCCCGTGGTGCGGAAGGGGCGACGATGCCAGAGAATCAGTTGGCCCGAGATACCTCGGTGTGCCACAAAACCCGGATTGATGTTATCCAGGAGAGGCGCCAATCCAATCCTGGCACTGCGAAGCCGTCTGATGGGGGAAGTAGCCTGCTGAATGAGAAGCATCTTCCTCTCCCGCCTCTACCAAGGCGAAGGAGGGACAGTGATTCGGATGCCGAATGCTCGGGTCGCATAAGTGACACGAGTGCCTTCGTCCCTTTGGAGTCGGCGAAGAGCAGGCAACGCCGTTTGAGGATTGGAACGCCTGAAGCGCCAGGAAGCTGATTCTTCGCTCCCGCTCTCTCGGCTGGAAGTGTCGTCTGTGAATCTTCCCTGGAACAATGTGTTGGCCGGGTTCAGGTGAAGGCCAAACAACTTAAATTGAAAGGAAATAGCTCCCCAGGGTGCAGCAAACCACGTCCTGAAAGGTATGCAGAAGCGGGGCAGGTGAGAGAACGAGCAGTGAGCAAGGCTGCCTCAATTGAGGCGACCAATGCGGTTCGAACGCCGCAGGGTCTAAAGCATGCCTGTAGTTCGTCTAGCAAAGCAGGCCACTGAGTCCAGGGATACCAATGCTATGGGTTCTAGAGGTGGAGTGGGTACAGTGCCGACGAACACTAGCCTGCCTATGATCCACCTGCTGTAACCTCACGGGAAGCAGCGACAGTCATCACCACAATCGGGTCCCTCATTGAGGGACTTCTGGAGGCTGTTCATGACGCCTTCTCACCTGCAGTAAAATCATGCCTGAAAAGGCTGCACACACTGGTTGATGCCATGTTTCACAACAGTCTCCACCTGCAGGGTCATGTTGAGGCTGTAGAAATGCAGTCCCGGCAGGAGAAGGCAATATGAGGTAGCTTGGGGCCCCCCTATGCAAATATACTGGCTAGTAGGGCTGGCACAGGCGTGGAGGCATGCCACCCACCAACTGTCACTCGTCCTGCAGCTTCGAGGAAAGCAGTGGTTGTGTACCCTGCGAATGCTGGTACCACATATGCAGTGACCAAGGAGCATCTCCAGAAGGAGCTCGCTCCAGAAGAGGCGAATCTAAGGATCCGGGGTATTCACCCTGTAGACAGGGGTAGATTGGCAGTGGAAGCGACAGATGACAACACACTGTAAACTGTCAAGTGGTTAGTCGCGGCACGGCCTGGGTCCCTCAAGGTGAGGGAGTTCCATAAACTTGTTCCGTCGGTGTTTTATGATACAGGGGTGCTTCGGAAACAGAGAAGCCGATGATGTAAATGTGAAAGTGCAATGTACTCCATGCCTGTGGCGCCTGCTAGTCGGGGCAGGATGGCTGTACACTGGCCTGAGGACCTGTAGTGTAGACGACAGTGTTGAACCCTTGAGGTGTTTCAAATGCCAGTGCTTAGGCCACAACTCGGGGGGCTGTAAAGTGGACCCATGTGTGGGTTTTTTGGGGAGGATGGGCATGGCTTCGATCATTGCCCCCTGCACAAAGTGGAGGAATCGAGACCATCATGTGTCAGCTGCCGAAGGGGAAGTTCACACTGTAATATGGACCACGAGACCTCATCTAAGGACTGCCCAATTCTGGTGAGAGCCATGAATATATAAATTGAGAGAACCAGGTATCATAGTGATTAGATGCGCCCAGATCAATCTGCAAAGAACATCTGGTGTGATGGCCAAGTTGAATGTGCTTCTACTCGAGAATGACATTGATATCACCTTGGTGCAGGAGCCATACTCTGTCGAGAGTAGGATTCCTGGACTTACGGGGCACAGAGCATCTGTAGGCGAGCACTCGATGGCGGGGATTGTGGTCAGAAACCAANTAGGATTCCTGGACTTACGGGGCACAGAGCATCTGTAGGCGAGCACTCGATGGCGGGGATTGTGGTCAGAAACCATGCACTTGTGATTAACCATCTGTCCGATTCACGCCATGTGTCTGTCCAGATTTCCACCACTGGAACAGGTTAAATGTTCATGCTCGTATCATATTTCCGATATGCAGACGACGTCGACGAACATNGATTTCCACCACTGGAACAGGTTAAATGTTCATGCTCGTATCATATTTCCGATATGCAGACGACGTCGACGAACATCTCACTCTATGAGCGGTTATTCGGCGAGAATTACATGGCAAGAAAGTTATTCTGTGTGCTGATGTCAATGCCAAAAGCGAACTGTGGCACTCCCTCGTAACCAACTCCAGGGGGCGGAAATTAACCGAGTTCATCTGAGCCAACGATCTGAAAGTAGAGAATCTGGCCGGGCATCTATGTACTTATGTCTCGGATGCCCATGGCACCGAGTCAAATATTGATGTGACTCTGACCACGTCTTCGGCTGCTGGACTGTTCGCTGACTGAGTGATCACCAATGATTCATCTAGTGACCACCAGGTAATAATGTTCTCCCTCAGCCCAGCNGACTGTTCGCTGACTGAGTGATCACCAATGATTCATCTAGTGACCACCAGGTAATAATGTTCTCCCTCAGCCCAGCGGTGTAGAGTGGAAAGGATATGGTCACAAACCGAAGAACTTGCTATATTCACAAGGGCACGGATTGGAGAGTCTATGATCGGGTCCTATTGCGAAATATAGAGACTCGTTCACTGCCTCTCTCCTCTGCTTCTGTTAAGGAGAGGGCAGAGGCTCTAATGCAGGTCAGATCACCTCCGAGAAGGTATTAAGGTATATATGTGCTGGACTCTGTGGCAACACCTGGTGGACGGATGGGCTTGATGTACTCCATACCAANGACTGTTCGCTGACTGAGTGATCACCAATGATTCATCTAGTGACCACCAGGTAATAATGTTCTCCCTCAGCCCAGTGGTGTAGAGTGGAAAGGATATGGTCACAAACCCAAGAACTTGCTATATTCACAAGGGCACGGATTGGAGAGTCTATGATCGGGTCCTATTGCGAAATATAGAGACTCGTTCACTGCCTCTCTCCTCTGCTTCTGTTAAGGAGAGGGCAGAGGCTCTAATGCAGGTCAGATCACCTCCGAGGAGGTATTAAGGTATATATGTGCTGGACTCTGTGGCAACACCTGGTGGACGGATGGGCTTGATGTACTCCATACCAANAGGTATTAAGGTATATATGTGCTGGACTCTGTGGCAACACCTGGTGGACGGATGGGCTTGATGTACTCCATACCAACATGCGCCGGGATCGTTGCTGGCTGCAGTGACAGCAGGGTGACGCCCGTCTCATGGCTGCAGCATGGTATAAGCTCCTGCACCAAGAGTACTTCGACAAAGTTCGAGAAGCCAGGCTGGATTCATAGAAACCGTTTGTTGAGATCGAGGGAAACAAGGATCCTTGGGGAATTTTCTACTGGGTGGCATCCGGGAAGCTAAGGGTGAAAGACCCATTAAATAACATCTGTGTCGATGGGCTCTACAGGCTAGATAGTGTTGAAGATGCGGTTCGTCTGCTTGATGTGCTTCTCCCCAACGACGATCCCATTGGAGAAGGGCCTGAGAAAGGGCATGTCAGGGAAATACGGTTCCTCCTGAAGGAATAAGAAATTCGTCCACTAGAGCCGATAATCGTTCAAGGTCAATGTAAGAGTGTGACCGGGGGTAGGAACTCTGCAAGTCATATCTTTTAGTAGACCATCCTATTAGGTGGCCCTTCATGGGATACAGCCAGGCTCATGCTATGTGGTTCATGTGTGAATGTGGCTCGTGACTGCATGCATGTGGGTGGCTCTGACCCTCAGGACAGTTTTAAACTCCATCCTAAACAAAAGACCAGTCCTTTCTTCTGGTCCGAAGTTGCTTAAGGCAGTTTGGTGTCTCCCTCTTCGGAGGTAGAAGACCTACAGTGTGGAATTTCCCGCACGGATAACTGTATATCCGCTGAGAGCGGAAATGCGCTCAGGCCTGAAGCTTGATTGTAGTTGGACAATCAGGTGGAGAGACATCTTTTCCTAGAGGGCATTGGTGGTGTTACCTAAACTATTAAATGTCCAAGCCATCATTGTTAGGCTCTGAAAGTGGTATCCTTATATCCTAGAGATCAGGTACATGCGGGGCAGCAGTGCGGAGAGCCGGACATGTTCAGGAAAACACGTGTGTTAAATACCAGGAACGTAAATCTTGTAATATGGCATTCCTTAAAAAAGTTCAATCTCAGCTTGCATGTCGAAAAAAATATCCATAGTTATCTGAATCCCAAAATACACAACAATTTCAAACCGCGTCAAGATGTATTTGCCACGTTATGTGTACTACAGTGACACAATTAAACATGTTCACTGAGGTGACAAAATTCAGGAATAGCAATATGTTAATATACAGATGGCAGTAGTATCGCGCACAAAATGTATAAATGGGCAGTGCATTGGTTGGGCTTTAATTTGAAGACAAGTGATTCATGTGGAAAGATTTCTGACGTGATTATGGGCGCACGCCGGGAATTAACAGTTTTTGAACGCGGAATGGTAGTTGGAGCTAGATGCATGAAACATTCCATTTCGGAAACGGTTAGGGAATTCAACATTCNTTTGAACGCGGAATGGTAGTTGGAGCTAGATGCATGAAACATTCCATTTCGGAAACGGTTAGGGAATTCAACATTCCGAGATCCACAGTGTCAAGAGTGTGCCAAGAATACCTAAATTCAGGCATAACCTCCCACTATGTACAACGCAGTGGCCGACCGCCTGCACTTAATGACTGAGAATAACGCAGTGTGCGCAGAATTTTCAGTGTTAACAGACAAGCAACACTGCGTGACATAACTGCAGGAATCAAGGTGGGACGTACGACGGACGTGTCCGTTAGGACAGTGTGGCGAATTTTGGCTGTATTGGGCTATGCCAGCTGAATACCGACTCGAGTGCCTTTACTTACAGCACGGCATCGCCTGCAGCGTCTCTCCTGAGCTCGTGACCATATCGGTTGGACCCTAGATGACTGGAAAACCGTGGCTTGGTCAGATGAGTCCCGATTTCAGTTGGTAAGAACTGATGGTAGGGTTCGAGTGTGGTGCAGACCCCACGAATCCATGGACCCAAGATGTCAACAAGGAACTGTGCTAGCTGGTGGTGGCTCCATACTGGTCTTCTGGTCCATCTGAACCAATCATTGACTGGAAAGGGTTATGTTCAGATATTTTGAGACCAGTTGCAGCCATTCATGGACTTCATGTACCTAAACAACGATGGAATGTTTATGGATGACAATGCCCCATGTCACTGGGCCACAACCGTCCGCTATTGGTTTATTTGGCCACCAAGATCGCCCGACATGAATCCCATCGAACATTTATGGGACATAATCGAGAAGTCAGTTCGTGCATAAACTCCTGCACCGGCAACACTTTCGCAATCATGGACGTCTATAGAAGCAGCATGGCTCAATATTTCTGCCGGGGACTTCCAACGACTTGTTGAGTCCATGCCACGTCGAGTTGCTGCACTTCGCCGGGCAACAGGAGGTCCGGCACGATATTAGGAGGTATCCCATGACTTTTGTCGCCTCAGTGTACAAAGGTTATGAATTTATTTTTTAAAAAGCAGAGGAATTTTTATTGTGTGCGGAGGGGATTATACAGTGAGTATTTTATGTTCAAAGGCCATCTTTTAACGATCTCGTTTCCGATATATGTGGCAATAGGAGGAGGAGGAGGAGGATACTTTTAAAAATCATCACCACTTGCGAGGGAATTTATGGCTAGGAACATCAAGGAAGGCCATCAGCGAACGAAAGGGTGCGGCGATATTGTCGGTGTTATTTTGCGAAGGGAGAGTTTTTGAAACGTCGTTACTGAGCCTTTTGTTTCGGAGATAATTCACCATCGCTGCAAGGGAGGGTGTATGACCTTGCCTCGAGGGAAAAGGGGTTGGTGTGAAAGGTGGTGAGAGGGGGTGGGGGTTGCTATCTTTGAACGCCGTCCTTCATTATCGACGGGAACTAATTTCAACCTTCGTTAACTCTGGCAGCGCGCGCCAGCCGTGCGAGGTACGAGCCCTAATCACAGGCGCGCGCGATCGCCGAGAGAAGTGACGCCAGCAAGGAGGGAAGGCTGGGGAGGAGGGGGTAGTCCGGCCGAGGGCAGGGGTGGCTACCCCTCGTGCCGACAGTGTTTGCCAACTCCGCTTTCAATGCATGGTAACGAAAACAGGCATACTGCTGAAATTTCTTCCTTTGACCAAAACTTTAATTTAATTGCGCTACAATTGAAAAATGTATTTCTTGTATTTAAGTCAGAAACAGGTACCTTAACTTATTTACTTCTATCCAAATCAAAACGTGCACAATTGGTATTGGAGGAAAGATTTTTGTAACTGTTTTTGGTAATTTTGATATTAAAGATTTAACCAGTCTGAAAAATCGTCTGAACTCCCTAGCAAACACTCAGAATGACATTTCAACAAAGTAGCTAATCATATAGTTAGTATTAAAAATTTTGAAGACAGAATAATAAATAGTACCATGTACATCAAAACATTAGGTCAGCAGTTGTGTCTGGATCATCATAATAATTTGTAACGTAACCTCTGTTTCGCATTACATTACATTCTAGATGGGAAGATCATATTGAGTTTTAGGATTGATTTAAATGGTATGCTACTCCGTGTCAGCGANATTGATTTGTAACGTAACCTCTGTTTCGCATTACATTACATTCTAGATGGGATGATCATATTGAGTTTTAGGATTGGTATGCCACTCCGTGTCAGTAAAGCTCTCATTAATGCCAGGCTAGAAATTTTTTATTTGCGTCATTCCATAGAAACTAGTGTACATGGCAAGTTGAGTACAGCATTGTTTAGTGCTATTTTATTCTTTAAGATTCTAAAACACACAAAAAAGGTCATTACACTTCCGTTTTACATTATAGCACCTGTTGTACCTGAAAAGTTAGATAGGTTTTATGGTGTGCGGAATGTTCAGGTAATTGTTTACAATTAATCTCTTTATATTATTGTTAATGTTCATTTAGCCAATAAGGATTGTTTGTTTGAAATATATCTCATTTTACTTGTTCCCTTTTTGAATTCTAAGTTAAACTGCTACCTGTGACTGAAAGTACATGAATTTTTATTATTAGTTTGGATCGTAAGCATTTTGCTACTGTTAATGGTGATTATCTTGTAAGATGCCACACTCACGGCATTACCCTGTGTCCAGCTTCTGTCTCTTTCTTTGACACACAGGTAGTTAACTGTGTATTTAACCTTTTTACTAGAAAATCGTACTTTGAATTTCGTGATAAATCTGTCGTCAGTAAAAAAACTCCCCTTCTTAGGTAAAACTAGTTCTCATTTGCTGTTGGCTTCTAATGCTACCATTGACGTTACATTCTTGTTTAGGTCTACTAATGAATCCTTTTCCCCTTTCACACCTGCGTAGTTACGTAGCGGATTGATAAACATAGCATCACATTGTGACAGTATGAGTCCCTTCTTCAAAACTTTTGGTTCTGTGATTTCTGCCATTCATTATAACCTATCCTCCAAGTAATCCACGTTTCTATATTAATAACTAAGCTCTCTCATGTCAATTTTTCTCCTTTTCCCAACCTTACCTTTGTTAAAGTATTAGACTCTCTTTTGACTTATGTCCTCAGGGGACCAACTTTCTAGAGGTCATGGGCCTCATTCGTCCTCATCCTGCACAACATCTCATCAACCCAAGTCTCATCTCCATTATTGTATATTTTATTGCTGTTTTTGTTTTCTCATTGTTATGTATTTTCGGATGAAATTCAAATTCTGTACCAAGGCAAATTCCCCACCTTCTGACCGTCCTGTTCAACTATCAGAAGAATGTGTTATGGTTATATTATCTACTCCATCCCCTTTACTGATGGCTAAGAACTTTTTTTCAGTTAAGTAGTCATTTTAAAACCTTAGTTTATTAATATTAGTGTGTGCTTGTAAGTATGTCAGTATTTGCCATGCCACTGTATCTGGTGGTCTCGTTTAAGGGAGGGAGTGTGTGTCATTTTTAGGCACTCCCTAAGTTTTCTATTGTTCTTGTTCTCAGAGAATACTTTGTTCATTTTTATTGCAAAGTTGTTTTTTTAGCACCTATCATTTTCTTTACATATGTATTTTCATGTAAGATTCCGGTTAATTAATCTCACATTAACCATTTAGTTAATGTTGGGTATTTAACCAACAATATTGATATATTTATGTCAAAATGTAATTTCAAAATTGATTGGTGACCAGTTCTAAAAGTTATCTGATCAGGTTGAAAGTGTTTAAAATATTTTTTTTGAAACAAAATGACTGTGTAAAATTTTATATTGAAAATATAATTTTGGCTTTTCTGTAATTTTCAATTTAGTTTTATTTTTATTTTATTAATCAAATTAATCTAAAACGACAAAACACTTGTAGTTGTTACTGGTGTTGTGCCAAGTGACTTGATATCTGTCACAACCACTGGTATTATCAGAACGTACCCTTCGTCTTCCTTCTTGTTCGTATTTCATAACGGCGTAGTTTGGTTTTATTTGAGACCCTCTCTTCATCTAATTAGTATGGACTAAACGTCCAGTTTTTACCCCGTTCGGTAAGTCATGCATATATTTCTTTTATGCTCAGATATCGTTAAATTATTTTGTCCCGAACTATTAGTTTTATTCTTCATTTTGTGTTGTATAACGGTTCCCCGGCCAGGACTAACAATACCTTGTTGAGGCTTGTCCATGATCCTGCGCGTGGCGTGCGGGTGTCTTTCCTGATGACGGCTTGATGTGAACTTTGACGTTGACAAGGGTGTTCCCAAGATGCGGTAGAGCAGTAGGGAAGTCCAGCTTTTTATTCTATCTTTCTCTGCATGTGCATGAGACAGCATACGGCGCATAAAGTTGCTCGTCTAAAATAATGTTTTTTTCTTATTAATTTACTTGCAAAAATTGTTTTTACTTCCAGAGTAATTATCCTTCAAAATTTTAATATACTCCTTGTGAATAATTTTATTTTACTTACGAGGTCCGAACAATTAATATCACGACATTGTACCAATATGTAAAAAGAAAATGTAGAATTTTACAATTTTGTGTNACGAGGTCCGAACAATTAATATCACGACATTGTACCAATATGTAAAAAGAAAATGTAGAATTTTACAATTTTGTGTAAGATTGTTGCAAAGATACGCTTTGTGATATTGTTATACTTATATCTTACGTTGTAATATTTTTTAATTTATTTTAATTTACCATTGTTAGAAACTGTTTAATACCTGCAATTTGTGTAATTAATTGAAGTACCTTTTCAAATTAAACGCTTTAGTTATGTAATTGGTCTTGGACATGGTGCTGGTTATTTTTCTTATTTAATGTAAAATCGCGGGAATTTAGGCTCGGCCAACCTTGCTTTATACTCAAGTGTGAGGCCGCACACTGCAGAGCCAGATCCAGTGGAACTTCCCTCCAACGCTTCTCGTGATTAGTCTTAGGTTTGGCGGGAGAGCTACTGACGAGAGGTGTGGTGTAGAACAGCAGTAGACAATCAAACACAAGGCCCCTTCACAGAACTTAGANGGAGAGCTACTGACGAGAGGTGTGGTGTAGAACAGCAGTAGACAATCAAACACAAGGCCCCTTCACAGAACTTAGAGCAGTCAATAAGAGAATGGGCACGCCCACATCAAAGGAACCGCTATGCCATTTCACCTCTGTATTTTTCTACTCTGTGGCAATGACTCACGCTGACGTGGCGTGGAAGCCAGACATCTGATGAGTCCAAACCTTCCCTTCCGCATGCCATCACCCAGATTACAGGCGCGCCGCGGCCAGCGAGTCGATATTCAGTAGTTACGGGCTTGCCGTTCGTTGACTTCAGATTTTCTCCCACTATTCTGCAAGATAAGAGACTAACTCCAATACATTAAAACNGGGCTTGCCGTTCGTTGACTTCAGATTTTCTCCCACTATTCTGCAAGATAAGAGACTAACTCCAATACATTAAAACCTCATATTCAGATTTGCACTCATTTGTGATTACTTTACCGCTCTTGTGCTTCGTTCTTACTAGGACTTTCCGAATAACTACGCGCATGCTAAAGTAGTGCAATGGTATAAGAGAAAAACTAATTATTTAAAATATAAACTTTTTTATAAACAGAAGGCGGACATACGTACACAAAATTTGCATTGTTTACCAAACTAAAAAATGCTTAAAAATATTATTAGTTATTCGATAAATTGTACAGTTATCAATAATACTATGATTCAATTTGTGACTCTGGGCGAATTTTTAATTTATTTTAGTTGGCATCGGCATACACAATAAATACAATTCGCAGCATTTGATATATTTGTGACACAAACAATTTCAAATAACATAGCAGATCCAATAGTAAAAAACAATAATTAGTTAAAATCGTTTAGTACTCTATTAGTCTCGCAATGCTAATTTAAAAATGCATTCCAATTAAGGTCCTCTTACAAAGTAAACGTCTGGACTTGGAAAAGTATTGCCGCTTACAAATGACTGTATCACACTGCAGTCGTCTCTGTTAGTGTAAGATGTTTTAAAATAATTCTTAAAAATATATTTCCTATGACACTGAGCGACAAAACTCTGACATAAAAATAAATTTTTTTAATGTGAAACTTTAGGATATTCATTTCTATCTAATCTTGCTGAAGCGCCAGTCGTACCATGAAAGTGGCGAGAGATAAACAGGACGAATGTTTTATGTTTTAATTTATGTTAGCTCCTGCAGAAAGTTTCAGCATGCAGGTGTTTCACGTTAAGAGCGTCCATCACTGCGAAAAAGCNAATTTATGTTAGCTCCTGCAGAAAGTTTCAGCATGCAGGTGTTTCACGTTAAGAGCGTCCATCACTGCGAAAAAGCTTCCCGCTCTGAGCACCAGACTGCGCTGACTCACAGCCGCGACCATTCGTTATACCTGGCGAGGGCACTGCGGTTCCTTGCCCCTTCGTCAGGAGATAGGACAGCGCTGTGATGCGGTACGCGGAGCAGTCGAGTGCTGCTCCTTGATGTACCTCGGGAACTTCTACCCTGCGCAGAATGCATAAACATGCCCCTAGTGCACCTCGCCGCTAAAAGCTCTCCCGTGCGGGCAGCTTTAGTCTTCGTAATCAGGAGTTACGACTGCGTTCCGCCAAGTGAGGAAGGGTCGAGGATCTCGGGCGGAGGTAACCACGCCTCCTCGACGGCTTGAGAAACGCGAAATCCCGCGCTACCGCAACCCGCAACGCATAGACGATTTCTCTCGCCGCCGGAGCTTACCTTAAAGGCACTGCCTACTGGCTGGCAGCTGCGAAATTTTAATAGGAAATCCCACGTTAAGGAAATNCGGAGCTTACCTTAAAGGCACTGCCTACTGGCTGGCAGCTGCGAAATTTTAATAGGAAATCCCACGTTAAGGAAATCTCGCCTCAGTTCGTTAATTTTGAAGGTAGGCGTTTCAAACAAAATTTATTCCTCACGAATATTTTAGGAGATGATCCCTACAACGGAGATGTTTCCATGACAAATATGGCCTGTTTGCAAGTAATTTTACAAAAACGTATATACAGTACTGTCTATCTCTATTCAAAATATACGTTCGTAGGTACCTTCTCCTTCAGGGCACCGCCTGCCCTAGCCTCCAACCAGAGCGCAGAGCTCCCGTCTTATAGCTGCCGTTTAAAAACTGTTCAATATTTTTGAGCAGCTTCTGCCTACGAATAGAGTTTAACTAATTTTCTACGTTTGATTGGTAGTTTACAATTTCTTTTTATAATGCGTATTATTTTTAGAATTGAAAATAGGGAAATATAGTCTATTCGAGGCTTCTTCGCGTTTTTTAATTAAAACTATAAAAAATCACCTCATGTAAGACATTTTTGGTTGTTTCTTAAATATGTCATTCATTACAAGTGTTTTGTAATTGTGTTAAAAATGTACCCTTATTTTGGTTAAATGGAACTTTTGCTTATATTTTATCTATACATTATAACACTTCATTTACAATTAGTATTAATAAGAATAGAGAGAAAATAGGTGCGTTGGCAGTGCCTAGTAAGAAATAGCTCTTGTACAAAATTCTACTACACTAATTACAAACGAACGCAGTGCGTTTTCCTTTTTTCGTAATTTTCTAGACTTGATTAAGCTTTGCTTGCATGAGGTAGAGGAAGTGGAACTTTAGCAGGGCTTCAGGAAAGTTGTAAGTAATTATTAACTGACTATACAATTTTTTCACAATAATTTTTATGTATGAAACTTTCAGTACAGGATATTTAACATGCCATAGAGAAATTCTGCAGATCTTTATCATTATTATTACATGGAATGGCCACTGAACGTCTTATGCAGAGAGTTGATGAGGGAAAGNATTCTGCAGATCTTTATCATTATTATTACATGGAATGGCCACTGAACGTCTTATGCAGAGAGTTGATGAGGGAAAGACTTCACGTCAGTGCCTTGTGCTTAAAGACGATCAGACATTTGCTGCGCGCACCTAGGTCGTCCTAAGCGCTCCCATGCTCCTAGGCCTCGGAAACGCAAAATACCTCCAGCCAGACAGCGCCCTTAATAGTGCAGCTTTGCTGTAGTCTGTACGTTACATGGCGTTTTCTAGGTGTAAAAATTGGCAGCGTTAAGCACAAAACACACTCTCTCATAACATGCATAAGGCATAAAAATTAATTTNCGGAGCTTACCTTAAAGGCACTGCCTACTGGCTGGCAGCTGCGAAATTTTAATAGGAAATCCCACGTTAAGGAAAACCCCCCTCAGTTCTTTTATTTTAAAGGTAGGCGTTTCAAACAAAATTTATTCCTCACGAATATTTTAGGAGATGATCCCTACAACGGAGATGTTTCCATGACAAATATAGCCTGTTGGAAGTAATTTTACAAAAACGTATATACAGTACTGCCTATCTCTATTCAAAATATACGTTCGTAGGTACCTTCTCCTTCAGGGCACCGCCTGCCCTAGCCTCCAACCAGAGCGCAGAGCTCCCGTCTTATAGCTGCCGTTTAAAAACTGTTCAATATTTTTGAGCAGCTTCTGCCTACGAATAGAGTTTAACTAATTTTCTACGTTTGATTGGTAGTTTACAATTTCTTTTTATAATGCGTATTATTTTTAGAATTGAAAATAGGGAAATATAGTCTGTTCGAGGCTTCTTCGCGTTTATCAATTAAAACTATAAAAAATTACCTCATGTAAGACATTTTTGGTTGTTTCATAAATATGTCATTCACTACAAGTGTTTTGTAATTGTGTTAAAAATGTACCCTTATTTTGGTTAAATGGAACTTTTGCTTATATTTTATCTATACATTATAACACTTCATTTACAATTAGTATTAATAAGAATGGAGAGAAAATAGGTGCGTTGGCAGTGCCTAGTAAGAAATAGCTCTTGTACAAAACTCTACTACACTAAGTACAAACGAACGCAGTGCTTTTTCCTTTTTTCGTAATTTTCTAGACTTGATTAAGCTTTGCTTGCATGAGGTAGAGGAAGTGGAACTTTAGCAGGGCTTCAGGAAAGTTGTAAGTAATTATTAACTGACTATACAATTTTTTCACAATAATTTTTACGTATGAAACTTTCAGTACAGGATATTTAACATGCCATAGAGACATTCTGCAGATCTTTATCATTATTATTACATGGAATGGCCACTGAACGTCTTATGCAGAGAGTTGATGAGGGAAAGACTTCACGTCAGTGCCTTGTGCTTAAAGACGATCAGACATTTGCTGCGCGCACCTAGGTCGTCCTAAGCGCTCCCATGCTCCTAGGCCTCGGAAACGCAAAATACCTCCAGCCAGACAGCGCCCTTAATAGTGCAGCTTTGCTGTAGTCTGTACGTTACATGGCGTTTTCTAGGTGTAAAAATTGGCAGCGTTAAGCACAAAACACACTCTCTCATAACATGCATAAGGCATAAAAATTAATTAAAGAGTTGTGTCGCACGTCTGTGCTATTAAAAGATGCTCCATAGAAACATTTATACCAATAAATAGAGCGAATTCATTCAGTCATCAAATAAGTCTATAAACNTTAAAAGATGCTCCATAGAAACATTTATACCAATAAATAGAGCGAATTCATTCAGTCATCAAATAAGTCTATAAACATTTATTCTATGATAGTACAATTACGACTGAGCACCGGGTTTTTAGACATTTCCTGCATTGAAGTGAGCCAGTAATGTATAGAGATAAATAGTGTTACTGAGTTATGACTAGCCTAATACAAAGTACATTGTCATAAGCCAATAAAATAACGACAGTGATTCGAGCAAAAAGTTGAAGTCTAGCCTGTTGTCAAATTAAATAGTAAAATATTTAGAAGTCCACATAATAATAACAATATTTTGGCTTAGTATTTTTCTGTCATACACTTGCAGAGAACAGCCGAGATACTGGCTCTTACTTACATATGTGCAACTTGCCTTGAATGCTATTCGCAAACAGTCATGGCGAAAAATCTGACTACTTTGAAAGAAAAGGGTATCTAGTAAAGCTGTGCAAGTTGTTTGACATTCCGTTCAGATGGCCAACTTAACATCAGCTCTCGTCTATCGCGAAGTCATAGTACGTTGTAGACGTGGGTGTTCGTTGAAGAACATCATGTTTCTGTACTGTGATGAAAACAAAGCTGCTCTCTTTCCTTGTAGAAGTAATAATTCCAGTCAAAATTAATCGCCTGAGCCTGATGTTTTGTCTATTTAGTCACCTGTCTACAAACTTTGTGATTGCGTGCCCGTGCCCAAACTTGGGATACAGTGGGCCGCTTTTTGTAACAGGAGTTTGTGATATTTAAAAGAACGCTTATATTCATTTTTGTTTAAATAAAAGTGGTAAAGCCCAATGCATCAGAATGCCTTTGAGACCGACATGCCTTTGCCCACCAATGAGAAGATTTGAGTGATTTTGTGGGCTTCACAAATGTCATTTTACATGACAAAAGAAAAGCTGTTGCTATTACAAAAAATGTCATTCAACAAAATTCTCATTGTTTCAAACTAGCATAAAAATAAAAAGCATATAATTACGTAAAAAAGATGTGGTTTAATACATTAGATATAAACTTTTTGATATTCATTTTATTGAGATTTCCTGAATATATTTTTGTCAATTCAGGGTTCTAGTAAAACGATAAAGATGTACTCAACCTGCTATGTTTCACTCTCATTCATGACATCCATGTTCTGATTTGTACTCTACGAAAACATGACGTCATGACAAATGTTTAAACAAATATGGAAACTATGTAGAAAAATAGAGTAACTTCTAAGGAATTAAATAAAAAAAGTTTTTTTTAAATTTGTGATTGTTTATGTTTTATAAGAAATCGGACCTTACTTTCCAAATATCCCTCGCATTAATGAGAGTTTCCTCTTAAGTTGAAGATCCCGATTACATAAAACAATGCTTGGAGAGTTGTAATTTAATTTTAATTTGTTTCCTATAGTTTGCGCAGTAAAATTTTAAAAAATTTACTTTCAAGGGCTTATATCGATACTTCAGTAGAAGAGTGTTATAAAAATACCTGTCTTTTTAATTAATTCCCTTACAATATGAAGTACAGAAACCTCCGTTACATGCAAAAGTTTTACAACTTGGTGGTTATACTTTTGCGTGGAATAATGTAGAATGACAATGTGTCTGAATAAGGAATTCAGTAAATAAAACATTGTTTCTCCTGAAAAAACGCATATTTTGAATTGTAACACTATTATATTGAGGTATCAATATATCCATTAGTATTTGGTTTATGTATAAAGTGTCCTCTATATCCCCCTTCTTAATTTTACATAAGGAATGGTCTCACAAAGTTTGTCTTTCGGATTCCGCCCCAACCCGCATATACAAAACAATTGAACACATGACTAACTGCATGCGAAAACTTACATATTGTTTATGTGGACCACATCTAGTTTGAACTAACCTTTGGTAGATACTGAATTCAAGTAGGGAACTAATCTACAATTTGTAAAATATGCAGAAGCTACATTGTAAAACCAAAATCATTTCTCTGAAGGACAATAAAGCTTGAATGAACACACGCCAGGGAACACAAGAGCCTGTTGCAAAATACATATAAAATTAACGCATTATTTTCCGGGCTCTTTTTCGGATAGCCAGATATTTGGAAAGTTTGAGAGCTAGATTGGTAAGACTGTAGGCAGTTGTGCGATTTTGCCATAGATTAAAGATGAGGTATACTGATTATCGTCTTCTGCGCATGTACCCAAGTCATATGGTCAACAGTAATGAACGTAGTTGTTTATATCTCAATTTTCAGAAGACAGACCTTTTTCCATGAACAAAATACTTGTACCAATTTGAATTTCATCTAATTGCATGAAAAATTGGTAACCGGAAATATAAAAACACTTTAAAGCACTTGCTTATAAAAACAGAGTTCTAACCTCAAATCCTATCCACGTCAATTATGAAAGTCATATTCGAAAAGAGCAGTTCAATGTTGGGACACGTAGTGCTTGCTGTTCACGTTAGGCGCGCAAAATATTCTGCGTATGTACAGTCCTGATTAAACCACAGTCAATTCAGCATGCTTTAGACACTCCTGAGATAGTATCAAGCACTCAGTGGCCGAATAAAATGTAAGCTATTCACACGGCTTCTCTCAAATGCAGGAGCAAATAAACAAGTCACTCCCAATCTCAAGGATAACTTACAGATGTATCCCGGAAAAAATTCGCTGGCCCCGAGATGTACAGGTTTTGAGCGTTTTCTATCCATTCGATAAGTTTGCGTGTTCGTTGATTGCCACAGTGTAAAACCATTCACTTCGTTTCATAATTGAGTTATTAATTGCGAAATAGGTACCATTATGTAGATATTCGTTAAACGTTTTATTTAATTCATATATACCAGTTAACGGCGATTCTCCCTAGTTTTAAATAGACATAATTAAAAGTTACAAAGAAAAATTTATTTGAAGTAAAAAAAAAATACGTGTAAAAGAACATATGAAAAATTATAACAACCATTTCTGAAATGGTGGTACACGACACAGTGACTATATTGTTCCATATTATACCACTGCCTTAGAATAGTACATGGCGTATCAAAAGACTTGTGGACCAAGAATAAAAGTTACGCTAATGTGTTCGGTTTAACACTGGAATATGTTCACTAAATACATGGACATAGAGTAACACTACAAAAATTATTGAAGGTATGTCTACACATTTCTGAAATTAAACGTTGCATAGAACATGTGCGAAGTTCTATGAGGTACTGAGAACCCAATTACCTGGCGGTTAATAAATCAAGATCTAAAAGTTTTTTCTCCTCCTACTGAATTGCTACTGGCTCAAGTTATTCTGGTAATTAACAAGTCATTTGTAGACCATTCTCTTAAGAAGGATGCCATATTGAACTCGTTAGTTTTTTCGGCCTTATGTTAGTAACCTGCGCATGATAGTAAATATTAATTTCGTCAGTGATATTAACACATGGCACGCATTTTAGTAATCTGCTGATTAATTCCCCTTATTTGAGTAAGTAATTAAAACCAGTCCCAACCACGTGTCGAATTATAGGTGGATGGCATTTGGATCACGCTGGTAAAGATTTCACCAACCCATCCCCCCATCGCTACCAAGCCAGCTGCCAATTCGTGGTCGTCCGCAGAAAACTTTTCCAATTAAAGGGGAGACGTTACACCGGATGAGTTATTCGGGCTGTGCCGAAACTTCTGTCCCATTAACACACGTAATTTCACGCCAGGGCGGGCAGCCTCCTTTGTCCTTGGACCAGTCGCCGGCTTCTAGATCGAGGCTCCATGCTGATGCGACAAGCTTGCTGCTGGACCAATCTATTGGCACTGCAGATCGTACCGGACACCTTGCCAGGAACATGAAAGAAATATTCATAAAAAGACGTTCTACAAAAAAACTATATTTCAACACGAAGTGCCTTTGCTGTAAGAGCAGTAATATATAAACATTTCCTTACTCAAAAAATCTCCAACGCCCGTCTGTCCTATTTTCACTCTTCTTCTGGCATAATGAGCAAAGAGGTCACGACTAATAATAAACCTCTAAAAATTATCGTATATCCGAAAACATCCACTCGACTACAAAATTTGTGAATGAGTAGGCCTAAACACTTTACCTCAGTTCTTATAGGGTTATTTCGAGGCGTAGATATCGCTACATCCTCGCACACAGAGAAACATTTTTTCGCTACACCTGGTGAGCTTTGTATGGACGAATGAAAAAAGACCTGGCGAAATCAAAATTTAATGTCTAATGAAGTTTTGTAATATTCATATGCATGTATTGATGTTTTTAAATATAGTTTGTTAGAATATATGAATTATTTAAACAATTTTGCCCAGTAGACTTCATGGCATGCAATTTCCAGGAGTTAAAAGCTTCATCGGTGGAATTAATAGAGATATAATTTTTTTTTCGTGGAAATCAGATTTTTGCGGCAAACCACACGAGTTCACTGTTAGAGTGGAAGAATCTTGACTCGGTTCAGTCAAATAGGGAAAAAGTTCCTTTTCCTTGCAATATCCAGTAAGGGCAATAAAACTCAAGACACGGCTATAAAATGTAGAACCTAAACAAGCACTGTGTTATTTTTGCGGGAAAAAAAAAAACTTTTCTAGGCATTATTAAAGACCGGAAAATTTCACGAACTCGTATAGTGCCACGTTATACTAAAAATTTGTATGTCAGTACTTTACGCTACCCGGAAGACCTAAAAGAAGTAAAAAAAAAAGGATCTTATCATGAATAAGCCATTTAAGAGTGAATATTGTTACTTCCTGCTCCAGAAGTGGCGGCACTTGCCTGAACTGAGCCGCGGGGGTTTTGCCGGAGGAGGGGAAACAACTGCTTCCGCGCTCCGTCTGTGTGTCATCCCAGTTAAAGAAGTTACCTCATTACACGCAGTTCAAATGTAGATGTCATTTATGACGGATGCCGTTGAACGTTCAGGCAGATGTAAATTGTTATTTATAACAGTTAAAGGGAAGTAGTATAACTTTTTATTCGATGTTCTAACCGCGAGGCTAAAAACAAGTGTCTGGACTTACCAACCAACACAGCAACTGAAAGAGTAGATAAATACACTGGTATCAGCTGAAAGCCTGTCCTAAGGATAAGGAAACTGCAAAGAGTGCCCATACAAACCGCAAACTCCTCCTTGTGGGGCGGGGGAAGGCATGTAAAACATAATTCTAGCATTAACGTACGCAAAATACTTAATTTCATCCTGTAATATTTTTTTGTTCCGATGGTGTAACATATAATGGGCATGCCACTTATCATCTGAAAGCGAACATGAAGCGTTTCACCTACCAACACGTATTTTGCATATCCGAGTTCTAGAAGCGTGAGGAGCTCTAAGAGGCTTTGTCCAGTCCCGTTACTGTAAGATAAGGGAGCTCAAAGGCCACGAGGTCTGGCGCGGACAGTACGTCACTGTAGGAGCAGCAATAGAAGAAATTAAAACCGCTCGGATGTACAGAGGACTGTGAAGCCTACAACGCGACAGACAAACCGTGAATGTTTGCGATCTCTTACATCGAAGAATAAATAGTTATACAGAAGGGAAACTATTACGCGTGTGTTGCAAATTTCAGCCATACTCTCCGACAAAATGGTTTCGTCAAACCTGTTGGTTAGCAGATAAACTAATGGGAAACTGCACATAACACTAAATAATCAAATCATTCACACAGGACGTTCAAGAGCAACATATAGGCAAATAACAATTAAGTACGTGTACACCAAAGGTACTGATACGCGTTCTCGAGTCGTCGGTATAATTTAATGCCGTAATAAAATTAAAAGAAAACTAATTTTAACATACTCCAACTGGCACTACTAGAGTTATTAACACCTCCTGTCAACGTGCAGTCCACGATCGTGGACTGCACGTTGAAAATAAATTATATTTATGAAGGGTACTTCACGCAGCATGGTATCGGTGCCCAGTCTTTCTAGTGGCTAATCTGATTTTAAAAATGTTTGCGGCTATTTGACATAAATGGTTGATGTCAATATCATCGAGCGCGAAGCACGTTGTTCACTGGTAGCAAGCAAGTACAGCGCACATCAAAAATTACGTGATTGTGACACTTACGCTGAAAAATTAATGTGTGGCCGAACGGGCCAAGAAACAAAATAACTGTTTCTTCATAGGACAGTGTAGGACTCGGCGAGTCTTCCGATCCACCCTCGCAGCTCGGTCTCAGCGGAAAGCACACGAGCGGAAAGAACCTGTTCTGCCTCGCCAAACGACGTGTCAACCGGAAGAAAAATGTTTCACGTGGGAAGGGGGAAAGGAGGGCTGAATGTATCGCTGAAATGATGGATCGATAGAGGCTTTTTTTTTTTGTCCTCTCGCTCACGCTCGCTTCCCATTCTTCCTCCTCGGCAGCCTTTCGGACGTGCTGACAACGGTGGCTGCCTGCGCCTTTATCTCTTCCAGACAAGAAACGTTTCCAGTGGCTCCTTGGCGCGACTGTTCCGGTAGCAGCCGTCTCTCACGAGCGTCTCTACAGACGACTGGACCTCCTCGCTAGGTTACAGCGAGTGACCCTTCATCGCCGAGGCTAACGTCCACAGTGAAAGAAACGTTTGGGAAGATCGCAGTCTGTGTGGTCGACCCTTCAATTACACTCTAATTTTTTATTCCAGGAAAATATTTTTGGTCTGACGAGTAAACGATGTTCACGGTAAAGTGAGCAATTTTGAAATTAACCTTTGAAAAAAGTCGCTGCTCCTACCTGCGTCTAGTTTAACGGGCAAACTGGCTGTCACGCACCCAGTAAAGTTGGCAACGACAGAGGGAATGTAGTTTCACGTATTACCGATGAATTTAAAGTATTAGCAAAATATTTGTAAATACTTAAATTATTATTTTTTCACTTTATGTTATTTTTAAAGCCTATAAGTGTAAGAATGAGAAAATTTACAAAATCTTTACTTTGCTAATAATTTTCGAGTTTCACGTAACGGATGTATGGATGTTAATTGTACATATGGTTGAAGAATACACAATTTTCATACAAGTTGATCTTAAGCAGGGATTTCAAAAGTGCTCACTTTATCGTGAACAGCCCTTACATATAAATAACAGCATCTCAAGCCCCGAGTGGATTATTCGGTGACAAGGTCGACATCAGACAATTATTCTGTACTGCTACTATTACTACTGCCCAGCAAGGCGGTGTAGTAATATTTCCACTCTGGAGGACCCGGGTTCGATTCTCTTGCGGCCAGGCCGATTTCGGTTTTCCACGATTTACCGACATCACCCCCAGCGAGTGCCGGAACAAGTAATTGTTACAGGCCACAGACACTTCCTTGCCTGTTTCTGACAGCAGGAGCCACTGATTAAATCTATAATTACTGTGTTTACACTGAGAAAACAATTTGGTTGTAGGAACCAAATTGTTGTACCCAAAACCCACCTAGACTGTTAATATAGGGACGGCAATCACTTTGGTTGACGGTACCATCAATATATTGTTAACGTAGACGGTAACTGCAACAGAGCTGTCTGTTTTGGTCTTCTCTGTGATTGTACCCGCAACTGAATCGCCGAGTGGACAAAGGAAGAGATTCCACTTTTTAGTGAAAATTAACTGTTATAGCCATTTTGTTCGCTGGCCAAAGCATCATATTATGGCAAGGAAAAGGTTAATATCCCAGCACATCTTCCTAGTGAAGCATAAGTGCTAAAATTCAAGTTAGTGGAAAAGGGCAAACATTCCCATATTCTACTCGGTTGTGTCGCACCCGCCACAGAGCTACTGAAGAACGCTCTGCGTTGGTTTTTTTTTCCTGAGTGCTGCTGCTTGTTTTATGTACTCTATGGTGAATTATTGTAATTATTAGTACATTTTTATTGTGTGGAGTTAATAAACGAATATGTATGTTTGAGATGGTAAATATTATTCAAAACGTCAAATTACCATGTCATCAAACTCAGAAAATGGCAGTCCTCAGCATAAAAGGAAGAAAGGAGGTAATGAAAGTGAACACAAGAAAGAAAAAATAAAGTTAACAAGAAAGAAAGGAATATGGTATGTTAATTTGAAGGAAAATGTTGTACTTGCAAAAAAAAAAGTTCTGATTGTGGATGTGGTCTCATATGCACACAGAAATCAGGATGAAAACGATATAATTTTATTATTGTATAGTGGTAGACCAAAAATTTAGATGGATACCTGTTTAAAGGTACTCATTGAAAAGAGAGTTGTAGTGACCATATTTATTGATGAACACATATACAAAGTTTTGAAGTAAAACCATCATCTATGCTTCAAGAGAGGTTATTTATCTCGATATATCTTTGTCTGTAAATAAGGTGCATGAAATGTTTCTGCACGCAAATCCAAACTTAATAAATGTGGTTAAGTATGAATATTACATAAAACCTTTTAATAAACATTATAACTATCACTTCGGCAGACCACAGGTTGTCTGTGTGACGTGTGAAGAACTCAGTGTCAAACTCAAGTCTCGGANAATCCAAACTTAATAAATGTGGTTAAGTATGAATATTACATAAAACCTTTTAATAAACATTATAACTATCACTTCGGCAGACCACAGGTTGTCTGTGTGACGTGTGAAGAACTCAGTGTCAAACTCAAGTCTCGGACGCTCAATGAAACTGCTAAGCGGGTAGCTGTGGCTGAAATGATAGTCCATGAAAGAAGAGCTGCAAAGTTCTATAAGAAGCAATGTGACGTTATTGAAATGTGCAAATAAATAGAAGGTGTTAGAGGNTCAAAACGTCAAATTACCATGTCATCAAACTCAGAAAATGGCAGTCCTCAGCATAAAAGGAAGAAAGGAGGTAATTAAAGTGAACACAAGAAAGAAAAAATAAAGTTAACAAGAAAGAAAGGAATATGGTATGTTAATTTGAAGGAAAATGTTGTACTTGCAAAAAAAAAAGTTCTGATTGTGGATGTGGTCTCATATGCACACAGAAATCAGGATGAAAACGATGTAATTTTATTATTGTATAGTAGTAGACCAAAAATTTTGATGGATACCTGTTTAAAGGTACTCATTGAAAAGAGAGTTGTAGTGACCATATTTATTGATGAACACATATACAAAGTTTTGAAGTAAAACCATCATCTATGCTTCAAGAGAGGTTATTTATCTCGATATATCTTTGTCTGTAAATAAGGTGCATGAAATGTTTCTGCACGCACATCCAAACTTAATAAATGTGGTTAAGTATGAATATTACATAAAACATTTTCATAAACATTATAACTATCACTTCGGCACACCACAGGTTGTCTGTGTGACGTGTGAAGAACTCAGTGTCAAACTCAAGTCTCGGACGTTCAATGAAACTGCTAAGCGGGTAGCTGTGGCTGAAATGATAATCCATAAAAGAAGAGCTGCAAAGTTCTATAAGAAGCAATGTGACGTTATTGAAATGTGCAAATAAATAGAAGGTGTTAGAGGNAAAGAAGAGCTGCAAAGTTCTATAAGAAGCAATGTGACGTTATTGAAATGTGCAAATAAATAGAAGGTGTTAGAGGTATATCCTTTGACTATAAGCATAATCTTCCTCTACCTTGTTTACCAGTGCAAGAAATGTTTTATTTGCAAAAATTATGGCACTTTGTGTTTTATATACATAGCTTAGGTACAAATACTGCTGTATTTTATATCTACCATGAAGGCATTGCCAAGCGGGGACGAGATAAAGTGTGCAATTTTCTTCTTGACTAGATCAGTAATCACTTACTTGCATCATTAAAAGAACTCTACATTTTGAGTGACCCTTGTGCGGGGAAAAACCGAGATTATACTCTCACTAGGTTCTTACTCTCTCTTACAATGACAGGTCGCTTTCGAGTAATACTTCAATACTACCCGATAAGAGGTCACAGCTTCTTGTCATGCGACAGGAACTTTGCTACTGTAAAAAGGGTGGTTCGCAAGTATGACAGAGTTTTTACAACTTGACAATACAATGAGATGATAGTAAATTCAAGAAAGAAAGTAGGAACTTTTCTACTCCATGATGCACACAGTGAGCGTGTACTGAACTTAAAAAACTGGTAGCCAAAATATTTTTAAAATCTGCAAAAATATTACACCTAATAACCCCAAGATGATGTTTGCTCTAAGTCAGTACAGGCACTTAACATACATAGAAGAGAATAAAGGCTACATTGAAGCACGCCAGTTAATTAATGGTCTTATCACAGATTTTTTCTAGATGGACAAACCAAATGCAGGGGAACTGATACTGCAAATGCCTTCAGAAAAGTGTGCATTTATGTCAAAGTTCCAATAAATCACAAGAATATAAGTGATCTTCAGAAGATTGTCCACCCTGTCCCAGATGAGTAAAAATACTTACATTACCCTATTTTGGCATTGCCCACATCATCAGATGATAACGAGTGACTGCAGGCTTTTCATAGACTAGTTGCCTAGTGTTTAAATTATGGTCTCGTTTTAACAAAAATAATCTCTGTAGCCTTGTACACATTGTTTTCCTTTGAAGCAATTTTTCTGGATATTGTTCATTATAGTGACATTTCGCTGCATTTTCATAACATTTTTTTCGAAAAAAAATTATTTTTCCACTCAATTTGTACACAGATAGCCTTTGTTATTTTTGCAATGTTTTTTTTCGATTGTTATGTTGTAAACTGTACGTATTTAGTATTCTAACGTTTCNAGCCTTTGTTATTTTTGCAATGTTTTTTTTCGATTGTTATGTTGTAAACTGTACGTATTTAGTATTCTAACGTTTCTATACATATGTCAGTGTGACCAGTTCTACAGACGTATTTCTATCAAACCCCAGAAGTTTTTTTTCTTATTACATTAGACTACATATATTATCAAAATGTGTTACATTTTTGCAAAATGTGTAGGTAGTAATNGTTTTTTTTCTTATTACATTAGACTACATATATTATCAAAATGTGTTACATTTTTGCAAAATGTGTAGGTAGTAATATGCCAATATGTTCTGTGTTATACTCAGTGAAATCAGATATTGGATTTACTTCATATTTCTATATTTTAAATGGTAGCTACGTAAAGCATGCATAGTAAAACAGTTATATTTTACAATATACACTAAAAGAAATCTCTATTTGTGAGAAAACGGGAATTATTCCATGGATATCATATCCAATTAATCTAAACTAATTAATGTAATATTATTTTTTTAGAATAAAGTTATTTCCCTTATTTCATTACCTCAAACACCCAACGGACCACTTTCATGTAAATCTCACAGGAAATGTGTGAAACACAAAAACGTATTTTCTCAAAACAGCCTTTAATGGAATCTCGNCTTTCATGTAAATCTCACAGGAAATGTGTGAAACACAAAAACGTATTTTCTCAAAACAGCCTTTAATGGAATCTCGTCCTTTTTCCACTCAGCGAATCATCTATGTATATATAGGCTGTTCATGGTTACTTCCAACTTTTCTGAAGCCCTGCTAATTTTCTACTTCCAGGATATTACTCCGCCTCATGCAAACAAAGCTTAACTAAGTCTAGAAAATTATACCAAGGGACAACACGCCGTATTCGTGCGCACTCGGTGTAATGATATTTTGCATAAGAACTATTTCTTACTAGGAGGTACCAACACACGTGTTTTATCGCTGTATTTATTCACATTAGTTGTAAATTAAATATTATAATTTGTATACAGAATATAATTAAAAGTTCAGTTTAACCGAAAATAAATTATTTTTAAGTTAACAAAATATAAAACACTCGTTAGCATGGCATATTTAGGAAACAACCTTGAATGGTGTGGTTTTCAAAGGTTTTATTCAAAAAGTGTGAAGAAACCGCGAATAGACTATAGTTTCTACATTAGAGCANATGGTGTGGTTTTCAAAGGTTTTATTCAAAAAGTGTGAAGAAACCGCGAATAGACTATAGTTTCTACATTAGAGCATACAGTTCCACCTTAAAACACATAGTTCCTTAAACAGAACAACGTCAGCAATATTTGGATTGTATCTGCAATAAACAGGACTGTAACAAACTAACAGAACCTTCTGTTGCTGGTACAGAGACTTTTGGTTGCTGCTACCCTAAAATCCCTTTACAGAATTGTTCGTTGTTACTTCTCTGTTGAATTTTGCATTGTAGATGTTACGTTAGCCCTCTTATTCACAGTGTCCAATTTAGGGGACGTTGCAAAACGCTCACATTGAATTTTCATTTTTGCTGTTGCAAAAGGAGGAATTTTTGGTCTGACAAGTACTTGTTAAGACCTAGCAGTAACTCACAGCATCTTGTGACAGTTTAGAGAATGTGTGTGCCAGTCTTACGATGGGGTCGCAGATTGCTTGGACTATCGTGGATGATTCAAAATGATAATACATTCGCAACACAAAGGGTAATGAAGCCATTCGAAGCCCAGTTAAGCACCAGCATCGAACGTAAATTGCATAATCCTTGTTTATATGTAAAATAGCTGAGTAGTCGACAGGTCCCTGAACAAACGGAATTCTCCTTTCTCTCTCTAGTAGGGGCAAATAAATTTCACCTTTGTAGTGTTTTATAGGTCAGACCTGTTCTCTCTGTTCTGCAACCTTAGTTTTTCATTGNGCAAATAAATTTCACCTTTGTAGTGTTTTATAGGTCAGACCTGTTCTCTCTGTTCTGCAACCTTAGTTTTTCATTGGTTGACTGCGCTCCCAAATAGCAAAAATTTTTACTCTTGATCAGGCAACACGGAGTTCAGTCCTGGTTTTCTTCTAGCTGTGTTTATTAGTTCAGTATCCTCCAGGTCTTATGTAATAAATTGTACTGCAGCTGCAAAAATAACTGACACTTAGCACGTATGCTTAGTCTTACCATGTCCTCTTAGCACTTACAACAATATGCTGGCGTAAACTCGGTCATCACTAAAAAAATTAATGTCTCTGTCACTAAAAAAATTCCCCATAGACAATTTAATTGTTCCGTTAATGCTTTCAGACTCTTAAGTGAACGTTGCAACTAATCTACATTATTTATGGTGAATAAAAATTAAAATATATTTATAACAATGCATATTAATCATGCAGATATTATTACCAAATGGATTTGTAGGACATATTATTGGAAAATTATAAACGTGGTACTCCACTGGCTAACAGACAACAAGTGATGAACTTTACCAAGTGAAGTAAGCGTGTTAAATGTGGTGCGAACCAATATGACGGTGGTAAATGAAAAAGCAAAGACCAGCGTAAATGGGGTTCCTAAATATAAGTGACGCAATTATAGCTTGTCTTGAATACCAGGGGCCACAGTGGTGTAGCGGTTAGACTAATCGCCTCCCATCCAGGCGAACCGGGTTCGATTTCCGGCGGTGTCACTCACAGATTTCCGCATGTGGGAATCGTGCTGGACGATGCTGCTGGTTAGCGGGTTTTCTCGGGGATATCCAGTTTCCTTTACCCTTTCATTCTGGCGCTGCTCCATACTCACCTCACTTCACTTTCTTCGTTGGCTCGCTCGCTTGAATACCAGGTAGTGAGCTGGTCTCCTACACGTAACTGGGAACTGCTTCTCTGAATGTTGAGTCTCTCTGCATTCCAACTCCACGATGAGGTGCTCATTCCCTCTCACCAACAACTCATCTTGTACCCGAGCACTATTGGGANGCAAATAAATTTCACCTTTGTAGTGTTTTATAGGTCAGACCTGTTCTCTCTGTTCTGCAACCTTAGTTTTTCATTCGTTGACTGCGCTCCCAAATAGCAAAAATTTTTACTCTTGATCAGGCAACACGGAGTTCAGTCCTGGTTTTCTTCTAGCTGTGTTTATTAGTTCAGTATCCTCCAGGTCTTATGTAATAAATTGTACTGCAGCTGCAAAAATAACTGACACTTACCACGTGTGCTTAGTCTTACCATGTCCTCTTAGCACTTACAACAATATGCTGGCGTAAACTCGGTCATCACTAAAAAAATTAATGTCTCTGTCACTAAAAAAATTCCCCATAGACAATTTAATTGTTCCGTTAATGCTTTCAGACTCTTAAGTGAACGTTGCAACTAATCTACATTATTTATGGTGAATAAAAATTAAAATATATTTATAACAATGCATATTAATCATGCAGATTTTATTACCAAATGGATTTGTAGGACATATGATTGGAAAATTATAAACGTGGTACTCCACTGGCTAACAGACAACAAGTGATGAACTTTACCAAGTGAAGTAAGCGTGTTAAATGTGGTGCGAACCAATATGACGGTGGTAAATGAAAAAGCAAAGACCAGCGTAAATGGGGTTCCTAAATATAAGTGACGCAATTATAGCTTGTCTTGAATACCAGGGGCCACAGTGGTGTAGCGGTTAGACTAATCGCCTCCCATCCAGGCGAACCGGGTTCGATTTCCGGCGGTGTCACTCACAGATTTCCGCATGTGGGAATCGTGCTGGACGATGCTGCTGGTTAGCGGGTTTTCTCGGGGATATCCAGTTTCCCTTACCCTTTCATTCTGGCGCTGCTCCATACTCACCTCACTTCACTTTCTTCGTTGGCTCGCTCGCTTGAATACCAGGTAGTGAGCTGGTCTCCTACACGTAACTGGGAACTGCTTCTCTGAATGTTGAGTCTGTCTGCATTCCAACTCCACGATGAGGTGCTCATTCCCTCTCACCAACAACTCATCTTGTACCCGAGCACTATTGGGAACTTCTCGTAACACGCAAGACGCCGAGGGCACAGCTCGTTTGCTTAGAGTCCGCGTCCGCGCCTGATAACATCAAAGCGACTGGGAACAGGTAATTGAGATGCCTCAGTATCCTTTCAGGAGCACAACTACTCGAGCTGCCTCTAGCAATGTCTGGAGAAGGCAGAGCTCACCGGAGTATTATGACGCAAAGCTATCTGCAGAACTACTCGGAACGCCCAGCTATATGCAGTTGGAGCTGGATAATTCGAATGGAAGCGCATAGGGAGAAAGTTGCGCAGTGCTGATATATGGGGAGGGAGTCTCAACAGCGTGTCTCTGCTGTCGCTCAACGTGTAAGTAAGGAAGGCGAGTGTAGTGTTAAGTCCTTCAGAGAGAAGTGGTTGGAGTTTAACTTCTCCCTCCAGTTGATCTCGCGCACTTGTGGTTGTTCAGCATTTCCTCAGAGCGGTCAAGCGGTAGGGGCTAAATTTCCCTGTCCTTTGAACATATCTTCACATTCTAAAGGGGCTTTCGAATGTTCAGGCAGAAGCTAGATGAAACTTCCGAACTCGTTCTTTAATCTCCCATCTCCAACACATGTACGTTCTCTCTTTATGTTCAGTTTCTAGAGAGCCGCGGTGGAGTGGTGGTTTGACTACTCGCCTCCCACCAAGGGAAACCGGGTCCGATTGCTGGCGGGTTTGCTCCCGGATTTTCCCACGGGGGAATCGTGCGGACGACGCCGCTGGTAGGCGGGTTTTCTCGCCCGCCCTTACATTCCAGCGCTGCTCCATACTCGCCTCTCTTCACCCTCATCGGCTCTCAAGACCGCGATGTTAAGAGCTGCCCAAATATCTCCATCCACCCTCTCTATCTACTTTTTTTTAAGGAAACAACAACTTCTATACGCATAAGGCCATGACTCCAGTACAAAATAATTTAATAATTTATCTTGAAGTCTTATCTACTTAGGTCATCTTCACAGAGGATTCACAATGGAAATAAAACACTAACGTACATTAACTTTATTGTAAGTTTTCTCTTCCCATCAAAAGTTGTAATTTATTTCACATATTATCTCAAAATGCGCCAAAAAATTGCTTATTAATGTTTTCATTACGAGCGGTAATTATACCCAAAATCACCGACAAATACAATAAGAATCCCCTCAGGAACTGAAATAAAACAAAACTATTTTAACAAAATCTGCTAAAAAATACGACAAGAAATTTATACAAAATATTAATATTCAATATCGCACTGAAATTCAAAGGGCTACAATGTTTTAATCTCGTTCAAACGAAGGAGCTCAGAATAAACTTTTAAAACAATATAAGGTTGCATACAATTTCATTCAATGTATTGCAATAAGTTAATATTAGCCACGCATTTACTTACTTTAATTAAATAAACTATCATGGGAGTAGAGGATTTATGGGGACTTTGGCATATCGGGACCTGGAACCGGAGCGTCGGAGCTGTTCGTGTTGTCATTCCGGTCGGCTGGCGGCCATCATGGATACAGGTGACTTCACCATAACTTTGGACCCGGTGACCTTTAACCTTGAAAACTAAAATAATAAAAAAAATAACAAATCCAAGAAATTACAAAAAATTCCATAAAAATTATTCAACAATTTATTTTAAAAATTTATTTAAAAAAAACTAAAATTTTCGGAGGTCCCCCCTCCAACCATACTCATTCTACCATCTTGGTAGGTGCTGTCCACCATCTTGTTAGGCGTCAAAGCCACCGTCCGCCATTTTGGTATGTGCAGTCCACAATCTTTGTAGGTGCGGTCCACCATCTTGGTAGGCGTAACAGCCACCATCCGCCATCGTGTTAGGTGCAGCCATCCACCAATTTGGTTGGTCCAGTTCGCCATATTGGTAGGATCAGCCGTCCGCCATATTGGTCGGTGTAGTCCGCCATCTTGTTAGGCATCACAGTCAGTATGCGCCATCTTGGTAGGCGTCACAGTCACTATCCGCCATCTTGTTTTTTGTTTGTCATTTGTTTATACATTACTGGAGTTTATCTCTCACCTTCGTTCGACCGCCATAGAGGTTTTTTCGTTTGTCATTTATTTTACATTGATGATGCTGTCCCCAACACTGTGTCCAGCAGATGGCTGACCCCCTCCATTCCCCCTTCCAATATATTTAATTGACCAATTTCCCAACCCCTGATTCTCATTGGCTAATTGCCCACCTCCTTTCAATATATTTAATTGCTCATCCAATGTTTCTCATTGGCTAAATGTCGGGTGATTTCGGAAACCTTCGTTCGACCTATTAGTAGGTTTCCCTCCACCCCTTTCCAATATATTTAATTGCACCGCCAATGTTTTTTATTGGCTAATTACTTGAGTGTTTTCGGAAATCTTCGTTCCGACCAATCGGCTGCCTACTTTAATCACGAGGGCAGACTATTTTTTCCCCCTTAAAAACTCTTTTTAAAACGCACCCTGAGCCTCCTTGGGAAAGCAGTAATTTGTCTTGCTGTCTTTTTTTTTTCGTTTGTCATATGTTTATACATTTCTGAGGACGGCATCTTGGATTTCATACGTTTTCATCACTTTGGTAGCGCTAGTTTATTAATTATCGATTTAACCACCAGGCGAGCTGCTGATTTAGCCACCAGGTGGCAGCCATATTTGTTTATGTTTTTGAAGTATAAGTGGTGCTCTCAATCTCCATATTGGTATCTATTTTCAGCACATAGGTAGCATTGATTTCGAGATTTCACTGCCAAACGAGCTGTCGGTACCCGCTCATTCTGGCAATTCAGTCGCAAAGTGAGTTGTCGTCACTCATATTTTTTTCATAGACACAAAAAATACCTGTTATTTTCCATTGTATTTAAAAAGTTTTTTTTTTTCAATTTGTGGTATACGTATATGTAGGGGCAATGATATTTCGCGAAAATATTTCGAGACACGATACAGTCCAAAGCACTGTAGGGTCGTGGAGCTTCTTTGATTGGCTAAAGTATGTTCTGGCTCGTGTTAACCGTTTATGCACGAATCACGACGGTTCAGTGCCAGAGTTACTTAGTCCTGAGTGGCTTGGTCAAAGACGGACACGGCACCAGCAGCCAATGGAAGTATAACAACAGCTTGACAACTCCCAGAGCTGTGGTTTAGGAGGAAGGTGATTGACACTGTTGTCTAAAGGACCAATTTACTACTGAAGTAAACACAGGGCGATTGGAGTTCAAAAAAACAATCTAGTTTTATTATTCCTTGAACAAGTTATAATTCACTCACGAGCTCTAGAGACAACTCCTTCCCGTTTATACAAAGGGGGGTGTAGGGGGGTAGTACTCTTCACACACGCTGGATGACTGTACTTATCTG
>NQII01000031.1:861673-875888 GCA_002778355.1 Clitarchus hookeri
GCACGTGCAGAAAACTTGGGTGGCCCGTCTTTGCAGCTGTGAGGCGCGGGATCCTTTTTGGACACGTCCGCCACCCTTAATATTTATTGGTGTTGACCGCCTGCAGGCTTCGCTAGCGCGTGTGTTCTGACGGCCAAAAATGCATGGACGCGGGGAGCGTCAAGCTGAGGTATAGTATTGATGTCCACTGTGCCCTCCGAATGTTACGCGAAAAGTCACTGGCCCTACTTATGTGTATAATTTATTAAATCGAAAAAAATTTTGTATTAAAAACATTAATTAAGACAAAACAAAAATCATTTATGGTGTTAATGGTAATTAAAATGCCATTGAAATGGAGTATTAATTCTGTTACTACCCCTCACCCAGACACTATGGCTCCGAAGGCTGATGACTGTAGACGTATTACGGTGGTCGGCACACTCCATCTCCTAGCGTCTTCATCTCGTTGACCAAGGACAAAAATACCGTGCTTCCAGCCTTAACATTGGGTGCGTGTTGACTAACAAACGTTCAGGCCTTCCGCCCCGTTGTAGGGGGTTCCTTGTGTTGTGGTTCGGGCGTTCGGCTCGCTTCCCANAAATGGAGTATTAATTCTGTTACTACCCCTCACCCAGACACTATGGCTCCGAAGGCTGATGACTGTAGACGTATTACGGTGGTCGGCACACTCCATCTCCTAGCGTCTTCATCTCGTTGACCAAGGACAAAAATACCGTGCTTCCAGCCTTAACATTGGGTGCGTGTTGACTAACAAACTTTCAGGCCTTCCGCCCCGTTGTAGGGGGTTCCTTGTGTTGTGGTTCGGGCATTCGGCTCGCTTCCCAATTACCGGTGTTATGTTTGTGATAATACGATTGGCTGATTGCAATCTCATAGCAATATAATATGAAATCTCAAGAAGCGTCCCAGACGGGAATCTAACTCAGTTTGTTTTGGTGGGGGGTGAGAGCCCTGGCCGCTGCACGCAGCGAGGCTCCATAATTGTGCAGAGACTAACACGAATAAATAGCCCACCATGTCAACCAAGACAACATATCATACAATACCATACCAATTCGTAAGAACCAGTGGGCATTAATAAAAACATTTTAGACTACTCAAAATATTACATTTACGTTATTCCGAGTATTTTTTTTTTTTGTATTTATCTAATGTAATTCTGATACTGCAACTCGCAAACAAATCCAAAATATAATTTCGAAGATGCTNTTTTTTTTGTATTTATCTAATGTAATTCTGATACTGCAACTCGCAAACAAATCCAAAATATAATTTCGAAGATGCTTGTCCGCTTGTATTCGAACATGTAGTGTAAGTAATTTCTGTGTTTTTACAAACAATTCTTTAAAAACTATTTGCTTTTATATTTTAAAAAATTACTGCAAAATATACTACACAGCATTGTGGAATGTGCAAAACCAATGTGGAATTTGAGCATTTCAAACATCCCTGTACTTCCATTGTTTGGTAATTTCACTCACGCGTTTTTCGTTCGGATGCAACTTAACTATATTCCCACAAACCGGCAATAAAATACTTGAAAGAAAAACAGGTAATAAACAGTCACCGCCGCACATCACGGAGCTCGCGAATAAACATTCCGTGGGACGGGCGGGCGCGTAAAGGCCGTCGCTGTTTGCACACGCTGTTTGACCCGTGGCGCTGTTATTTGCGGGTATGGCCGCCGGTGCGACGGTTCCGCCGAACAGCTGATTACAAAGTATCGTCTTTTGTATCGATGCGCGTGGACGGATGCAGGACCGCCTCGCTATCCGCGTGCGCGAGCCCTATTTCCTGCGGGAGTGAGCACCCTAATAAATGGGTTTCGCGGGACTCAAAGGTGGTCATGGCGAACCGCCTGGAGGTGGAGTTTTAATGAAACGAGATAACCCTCTTGCCGACCCCCTGGGCTCTATTTTATAGCGTCCCTTCGGTTTTCTGTACGAACGAGAGCGTTAATTACGCCTCGCGGAGTCCTCAAAGTCCTGAGGTGGTCAGGCGTCCGGGAATCGAGATCCCTGCAAGTCCGACAAGCGCGCCCACCGCTTGTCGCGGCCCTCCGACGCTTCCAATTTTCACAAACACCCCTGTCTCCCTCCTCCATGGCTCCTCACCGTCGTGCGTGAGCACAAGGGGCACGTCAGCGGCCCCTTCTCGCTCTCGAACCCATTTCCAATCTCTGCTTCCCGCCTCTCACAATGGCCGGAAAATTTTCGCCCGCAATTACTTGCGATGAACGTCCGCCAAACCCGATTAGAATCCATTTACGTGATGGCCGTGGCCAATTACGATGGCGGTCGTTCTTCACGTGCTGTGGGTGAATTTCAGCTGGCGTCTCGTGACGAACGAGAAAAAAAAATCTTCCGACGCTGAGGTCTGACTTCATCTGTACACGTTTTGTTCTCTCTCAGCCTTCGTTTCGTTAAGCATNAAAAATCTTCCGACGCTGAGGTCTGACTTCATCTGTACACGTTTTGTTCTCTCTCAGCCTTCGTTTCGTTAAGCAATTAACAGCATTCCTAAAATACCAATGCGCACACCTAAGCCATCCTCCCCATTTCAACTCTCATTAAATAATTGTTTAACTTGTCATATTGTTTAACCCAAATTGAGCTCTGAAAAAAATTAATTACGGGATAGTCGTCATTATATCTTAATGTAATTTGTAAAACTTGCTGTCTGGCATCTTAAATCATTATGCCATGTATTTAAATCTGTTAAAGTAATTACAGCCAGTCTTACGCATATGTTTTGTTGAAAGTGATATTGTTTACTGGTAGACATTAAGTACTCATATTGATTACCGAGCTGTCGACACCACGAAAATACGAAAATACATACAATCCTAATTTCTTCTCTGGAATTGTAGCATTGTAGAACTGTAATACTGTTAGGTCCGTCTGGTCACAGTGGTTTATAAACCTCCACATTTCAGGACTATAAAATTACTTTGTACACATGCTCACATTAATAATGGGATACCACACGTTTGTCCACATTATTGGCGTCATATACAGTAAGTACGCTGGAATATACGAATATCAAAACGACCANAAAAATCTTCCGACGCTGAGGTCTGACTTCATCTGTACACGTTTTGTTCTCTCTCAGCCTTCGTTTCGTTAAGCATAATTACAGCCAGTCTTACGCATATGTTTTGTTGAAAGTGATATTGTTTACTGGTAGACATTAAGTACTCATATTGATTACCGAGCTGTCGACACCACGAAAATACGAAAATACATACAATCCTAATTTATTCTCTGGAATTGTAGCATTGTAGAACTGTAATACTGTTAGGTCCGTCTGGTCACAGTGGTTTATAAACCTCCACATTTCAGGACTATAAAATTACTTTGTACACATGCTCACATTAATAATGTGATACCACACGTTTGTCCACATTATTGGCGTCATATACAGTAAGTACGCTGGAATATACGAATATCAAAACGACCAAACAGCACGACGAAATAGCAGTCTTTCCTTAATATAAAATAGTATTTGTTGACCTGTATAGTGAAATGTGATGTACGTTATCAACTTAATTGTTCCAAAGTCTGCAGTTTAAACGTCAAATTTAATATTCGGACCACGTCATTTTAATATTCGGATAGGCGCGTTTGCTTTCCTTTCAGAAGAACCAGGAAAGATATAATATTGTCTAGTTGTAACTGTCTCTGTGGACGGAGAGAAGTGTGACTGTAGCTTGAGCAGCGAGAGTGATTTGTGCGACGATCTAAAGCAAAAACAGAGAAATGTACCGTAAGGGATGTAATTCTTAAAGACCCGGAAATGTTGCACATTCATATGAAGAAAAGTTTACCTCCAACCACATTTAGATGGGAGTATCTGCTTCTATTGGATCACATTTTGTTGGACATGTCCCGGACCACGTTCAACCAATAACGAACATGCCGAGAAAACACGTATCGAATCACGTGCCACCTAGTCTGGAGTTAAACTGGAGTAACAGCCAATAAACAACTTAAAGAAGCTTGAATACACAAAGGTTTATGGAGTCTAGCTTGATGAAGAATGAATCCGCGAAATTTCCGTGGACAGTAAAAGCAAAAGTATGGTTTTCGATATTGTACGAAGATTTGAAAAAGAAGGCCGCATCCACTAAGTACCGCAAAACGGGCAACCAGAAAAGTTGACTGAACGTGACAAACTTCGATTGTTTTGGAAAGTGAAGGTCTAGCTATCCTTCATTAGCTATGCCAACAAACGAAAGAGAAACGCCATTGCTAAATCTCAAGTAGACAAACCCGCAACGTGGTGAATTGGCGTGTTATTACCGATGAATCAAAATTTTACTTGCATGGATCTGATGGTAGAATAATGGTATGGCGCAATGCAAATACCGAGCTTAAGAATCTGCAACCTACCGTGAAACATGGAGGCGGCAGTGTCGGGGTGCATGTCTGCCACAGGAGTTCGATATTTGGTGTTTCTTGTTGATATCATGGCAAAGGAAGTGTAACTGAGTATCATTAGTACCCATCAGTAGAGGGAATATGGGGATTTTGGCACATCGGGACCTGGGACCGGAGCGTCGGAGATGTTCGAGCTCTGTCATTCCAGTCGGCCGGCAGACATCTTGGATCCAGGTGACTTTGACCCCAGTGAAATCTAACTGCAAATTTTTTTTAAAATATTAACCAATTATAAAAAAAATTATATAAAAAATTACCCAAAAAATTATTTAAAAATTATTTAAAAATTTTTAAAAATTGTAATAAAAAAATTTATTTAAAAAAACTTTGATTTCAAGAGGTCCACCACACCCACATCGCCCATACTGATTCCACCATCTTGGTAGGTGCAGTCCACCACCTTGGTAGGCGTCACATGTTATCTGTTATCAAACAGCGATTTGCGTTCGCCAGTCTGGCTCTCCCGTGCCTGATCCACTAGGGTATAACGGGATACATAATCCAGCCACTATCAGCAATTTTGGTCTGTGCATCCGCCCTCTTGAATGGTGCAGTCCGCTAGCTTGGTAGGCGCCACAGCCACCGTCCGCAGTCTTGGTTTATTCGTTTGTCATTTGTTTATACATTACTGGAGTTTGTCTCTCAACTTCGTTCGACCGCCATCATGGTTTTTTTCGTTTGTCATTTGTTTTACATTGCTGGTGCTGTCTCCAGTACCATGCCCAGCAGACGACTGACCTCCTCCAATCCACCCTTCCAATATTTTTAAATTACCAACTGCCCCACCTCTGATTCTCATTGGCTAATTTCCCACCCTCTTCCAATAAATTTAATTGCTTCGCCAATGTTTATCATTGGCTAATTACTCGGGTGTTTTCGGAAACCTTCGATCCGACTAATCGGCGGCCTACTTTAATCGCGAGGGCGGACTGTTATNCGCCAATGTTTATCATTGGCTAATTACTCGGGTGTTTTCGGAAACCTTCGATCCGACTAATCGGCGGCCTACTTTAATCGCGAGGGCGGACTGTTATTTTCCCCTTATAAACTCTTTATAAAATTCATCCCAGGCCCCCTCCGGAAATCAGTCATTTTTCTAGTTCTTAGAAAAGTACGCGTGTTGTCTGAGCGGCCATAAAGTCCTTTCATCCATTTGGCATTTGGAAGGGTGCGTTCGCTTAGTGCCTTGTACAAACGGGATGAGTTACCCTAACTGCAGAAAGAATTTTTCCTTGTCTACGAACCTTACGAAATTTCGACCGTATTCAATATTTTCTGGCCGACCTGCAACAGGACGAAGACATACGGGACTACATTCCGTGCAAGGAGTGTTTAGAGAGCTGCACCATCTCGGTTCTCGACACGCCACATCGTAGGGGTTGGTGCAAGGCCCACCGAGAAGCCCTCACGACATCTGCGTCCGTGGAAGACGATGTCACCGTTGAATTCGCCCTGCCTATCTAAGACGCCCTCCCCTTAGAAGACGATGTCCGCGGGAAAGCTATCTACCCGTGAAAGATTCTCCCCTTCAAGAAATGTACTGGCAAGGAAAACCCGGCGAGGAAACCAACCAAGAATACAGGTGCCTGATGTGTATGGAACTCGATGAAGTTTTAAATAACTTTGTAAAAAATTTGTGAAACTCGGTGTGTGCATGGGAACATAAAAAAAATGTATATAACAAAAATGGTATGAAATGTTTCGAAACATCCAAGGTTTTCGCTTGTTGGACTCGTACACCATCAAGCAGATTGCCATCTCGTAAAGTGACGAAGACGATAAAACCAAAGTTTTTACTTTTTTACCGCCGTGTCCATGGAAGCACCTCAACCGGACCACGCAACAGACATATTGCCTACCGACTTACGAAACGAACGAACTAAGGTGGGACGAGGGAAATATCCCGTACGAGGAATCCGGCAATGCTGAACTCTGCCATAATTCCCTATTAACTTGTATATGTGTTTGGAAGACGCCAAGAGTCGGCGATTCGTAATGCGTGCCCCATCGGAACGAATTTTCTAGACCTTCACAAGTATTGTCGCTGCCCACCATTTCAACAGCTCGTCGAGGCGTACGCCACAAGACTTCACGAGTGCAAAAATCAAAGATATTTCTGTTCTCCGCTCAACTCCAAAACCCTAAAACTGTGAAGTTATGATAACCCGTGGTAAATTGAAAAAAAAACNATTTCTGTTCTCCGCTCAACTCCAAAACCCTAAAACTGTGAAGTTATGATAACCCGTGGTAAATTGAAAAAAAAACTACGAAGAACACATGGTACATTAAAAAAAATATATTACGTGTGTAATGCTCTGCAAGACTCACAGAAAAAAACACGTGTAAAAAAGTATTCCTTGTGTTATGCAGAAGGATAATAATATTGTGGTGTGTATGCATAAATAAATGTGTTTTTAAAAAAATGTTTTTTTTTCTCTCGAGTTATGTACTGCTTACGTAACTTTAGAAAAAACACTCTTTGCAAAGAAAAAATGGTATATCAGTTTAGTCATAATTTTAAGAAAATAAAATATTTGGTATATCAGTTTTGTTATAATTTAAAGAAAACATATTCAATGTGACTTTAGCCGTCACTAAAATAACGTATATATATTTTACGTGTAAGAATAAGAAATCATTTGTCGTGTACGGGTCCGTTATGCTGCTTTCTACAAAGTAATCATGGCCTGAAAAACAAAAAAACAGAGTAAAAACCACTTCGCTACCCTCAAGATATGCGATACGTACAGTGAAGGATCCCATGCATTCCCCCTAACACAGGCATATACGCTCATCATTAAAAACATTTCCTACTCAGTTTAAAATCAGTACATTAGGAAATTTAGGTAGTGGGAAAAAAATACCTGTATGGATACTCAACGTGCAGCGATTTTTATAACACCCTTTGTCAGCATATAAAATTATTTATACGTACAAATAATGCACATATAGTAAATATTGCAGGCAAAAATTTTATATCTTGAAGAGACGCTAGCGTAAATGTACGCACCACTAGTACAAAAACCTAATAAATGTTACCTTCGGCAAACAAATTAATTTTTTTACATACATTCGTGTGCGCTCTCTCCATTATGAGATATATCTAATCCGCGGTAAAATACCCCCTCCCTTCCTCTTCTGAGGCCCAACACACTGCTACGTGACTAGCCGAATGAAAAGTGGCATGCGAACATGTGTATGTATATGTGTGCGGCCTCTAATCCAGCAGATGTCAATAGTATTCACTCTTTATGAATTACGCAAACTAAAACATAGTTTTATTTCTCATATGCTAATCCACAGTGCAAATTTATACCACAATACGAATTCCAGTAAAGACACGAGCATACAGCTTTCATTCCCCACTCTTCAACCTCGTCGAGAAATAAAGAAAGACTTCACAAGTGTGAAATAATTAGAGCATATTGTAGCCAATACATTACGGAGAACATGAAATTCTAGAGTTATGTTAATATTTTTCGAATGTATAAAATTAATTTTATGTGCAATTTTTTTATAAATAAATTCTGGCTCCAACTCCACCTTTGCTTTTTTTTGTATAAAAAAATAAAATGTGAAATTTGTTATCAAGTCCAACGAAACCAAAGATACTTTGTGATGCTGTGNGAACTCCACCTTTGCTTTTTTTTTTGTATAAAAAAATAAAATGTGAAATTTGTTATCAAGTCCAACGAAACCAAAGATACTTTGTGATGCTGTGAAAGTAAGTAATAAGTGTGGGGGGGGACAAATATTTTCCTTTTGCTCATACGTCAGACCCACACACAGAGCCCGAAATATCCTAATTGCATGCGAGAATGATAGACGCATTAAAAAACCTTAAAGCAGTGGTCACGAGTCCCATTAGAGAAGTAAACGAGAGGCCTGTGCAGTCGTAATCTGAGCTCGCGCACACTGCTAGCCGCGCTGCACCAGGTGTTGAATTGGACTTTTCCTCAATGGACTGACCACCGGAGGGAGGCTTATCGCTCCAGCAGTTTGTTTTATTTCTCACACAGGCCAACTTTATTTCATTGGATAATAAACACAGATACCTGCACGCACAAGTCAACACCTGGGGACACCCATATTCAAGGGGACTTGGGTTCGATACTCAACTCGTTCGGCCCGAATTTATATTTTAAAAATCACTCCATGCGAATGCCGGGATGGTTTCTTGGTCGAGTCGTTACTTGTTCACCCTTGCTCTAGCAACTCGCTCCATCTCAAAATAGTATAAAATTTACTTTTATTATTATTTCAGCTTGCACATCATCTATAAAATGTAAACTCGCGCTACTAATGTACGATAATTTAATACAGTCACGAATAAAAAATATTTATGTATGTTCATTATAAGAGGAAAGGGATTGCGCCATTTTCTCTCCCAACGAATCCGCAGCATAGGGCTTTCAGAATCACGAGTCAGCCACGTTTCGAGGACGAAACACTTAAAAAAAGCAACATGTAATGCAGACAGATGTGTCACTATATTGAGCACAAAGATTTATTCTGTATCAGAAATTTCTTGCATATTTCAGGCATACCGAGATACAATTTTGCACTTTATAGGTACTTAAAGCTACCAGTTCGCACACGATGTGTTGTTGGCCATTCTGATAACTCTAGGAATATACACCGAATCGGGTCATTATTTTTCTCTTTGTAATCCAACGAACGACTCCTTTNCGTAATCCAACAAACGACTCCTTTCATCCGCTGATGTATATAATTAGAAATATTACCACGCCCACGTGCACAGTGGTCGATTACTGTTAAACTGTTTGGGAGGAAAATATCTAACAGAGTATTCACATCTGCAAATTCGGGTACAAACCTCCTTTCATGAATAAAATATTTAACACTAGTTGAGACGGAAAAACCTAATACTTGTTTGCAACGCATGAAACCAAATTTAGGTAAGAGAAAACAGGCCACCCATTACAGACAAAGGNAAAACCTAATACTTGTTTGCAACGCATGAAACCAAATTTAGGTAAGAGAAAACAGGCCACCCATTACAGACAAAGGGGCGAAAATATTGCCCAGTAACGAACTTAAGATAATACACTTCATGCCCCGAACAGTGCTAGATATTTATATTTGAAAATTGAAGCGATATTCCGAGGTGAAAAAAACCCTGGTATTTTAAGTTGTACTAATCTTGAACCTTCAGAGGAAACTTCTATGTCTACATGCCAAAAACCTAGCCATAAAAAAATATAAATAAATAAATAAAATGTTATCCCTTGATATATATATTTTTTTTAATTACAGAGTACGCGTCATAAAATCAGAGCTAAATACCGATTCTAAAATAGTTCCCAGTTCTTTATCAACTTGCAGAGTCACATACGCATGTTGGCAATGTTACAGCATAGGCATACGAACGATAANGTTCCCAGTTCTTTATCAACTTGCAGAGTCACATACGCATGTTGGCAATGTTACAGCATAGGCATACGAACGATAAATTTTCAAAAGGTCAGAAGGGAGAGCTAAATCACCAATTATCGGTGTTGATTTTCGCGACAAACTTTGTGCACCGCCATCATGCCCAATAGACTTCTGATGCTTTTTAGCATACTTACGCTCTGTCAACCCCTCGTGATGCCACGAAGATACAAAATCTCGTAAATTGCAAGTACATAAACAATAGATTTAAAGAATTAATAAGTACTCATGTTTACGCACATGAGGTTTATTACACATGCAAAATTAAAACAATTATCAGGCTGCAGGAGTGATATCTCAGGTCAGAAGGTCTACTGCAATCTGCGAAATTATGAAGATTTGGGCACATCAGTTCAGGCTCCCCTTCGAAAACAGCATCCCAGGCCCATTTTGCAACGATGACCTCTTCCACGGTGTCATTTAAGAGGGGGACTGCAGTGGCTAGAGCTCTCGTTTCCCATCACGAGAACGCGTACATCATCCTTTATTTTGCAAACACATTATTGCACAGGAGGTATACCTCAACACCAGCCCATTTTTTACTCGGCCTCTTCGCCCCAACACGACAAGACAAGTTCGATTCCCGGCAGGTACGCTCCCNACACCAGCCCATTTTTTACTCGGCCTCTTCGCCCCAACACGACAAGACAAGTTCGATTCCCGGCAGGTACGCTCCAAGATTTTCGCCCTTTCATTTCTCAAAAACATTCGTTACTCATTTTGTTTGTTTGTCAAACAAACCTCAGCCGACTTAAACAGCCCGAGAAAGACATAATACTTCAGATTGAACNACACCAGCCCATTTTTTACTCGGCCTCTTCGCCCCAACACGACAAGACAAGTTCGATTCCCGGCAGGTACGCTCCCAGATTTTCGCCCTTTCATTTCTCAAAAACATTCGTTTCTCATTTTGTTTGTTTGTCAAACAAACCTCAGCCGACTTAAACAGCCCGAGAAAGACATAATACTTCAGATTGAACNCTCATTTTGTTTGTTTGTCAAACAAACCTCAGCCGACTTAAACAGCCCGAGAAAGACATAATACTTCAGATTGAACCATATTCCCCGTAACGCACTTTCTAGTTCAATTTTTCTTTAAAACAGCCCTTGCATTCAATTTTATACACCACTGAAATAATAAATATTTCAGAAAATCAGTGATGTAAGGTTCAATAAATTAAAAGTGAACAACTAAGAACTCATAAATGTACTATCCTTCTTTTTCCATGCGTTCAATCTTTGCATTTCTCAGATGTTTGCAGATGATTCAATGTAACACCTTTCCCTAAGTTCGCCGATTGTTAAAGATATCTGCTTACTGTTCAAGGAAATCAAATGTTTCAATCTATCAAGAAGTTCATTGGGGTCTTCAAGAAATATGCAGTCGGTGTTCTTGTCGTCTTCTGCATTATTCACGACACTTTTTTCAGCAAAGCCGGTGAGGAGATGAGTGAGAACGTAGAAAAATCGCCACTGTTTTCACCGTCAACACTGTCTTCATTATCGTATACATGGCCCTTCCCTTTTCTCAACTCTTCGAGCCAGAACGAAATCTCGTATACGCAGAAGAATCTTAGGGAAAATCACTCAGATATGACTCACTATAAGCTGTTTTATTTGCGGAATATTCTCACAACACACAGCGAGCAGAGTCGCTTCGATTGTGATTAGTAGGGTTACTGACGGGGGAGTATGTCATGCAAAAATAGCCTCCCATAAACCATGATATGTATCTATTAGGAAAATAATCGTTGAAATACTACTGTCGTCGATACCAAGCACGATGAAAAAATGTAACTTTAAATATTTACGAAAAAAAAAAAAAAANCGATCAGATCATGAATATATTATTGTAAATATGCATCAAATCGGTTTTGAACCATGGCGATCACGTTCAGGCACATTCTTATGTTTGTCAATAATGCCTTGTGCCCTAGGATGAAAGCGAGCCCATGTTAACATAAGAAAAAGTTCTCAACATGGCACCTCAGTACTTCACCAGAGATAAAGTAATTCTTTATTCCATTAAAATGACGGCAGCAATAAATAAATAAGTGCATGCACTATTCCCGACACATACATATTTACAAACTATTCTGTAAACATTGCGATAATCACCATCCCAGAGAACCTCAAAACTTGGCGGTGGAGATCAGGCATCCTTTATATAATGATTATTTGGCACAGACGCAGGACCGGACACGCTCAATCTTTCACACCACCCTCTCTACAGCAGTTGCACAGATACCAGATCGCACGCCTCCCACCAAGGTGAGCTAAGTTATATTCCGGCAGGGGTCGCACCTGTATTTTCGCGCTTGTGGGAAACGTGATTGATGCCATTGCCAACCGTATCACCCGTGATGGACTTGGCGATGTCCGGCAGATCTTCTCGGGAAACTTGGCCTTCTTCTCCGACCTAAAGTTCCTCACCCATTTCAGCTGCTAAGCTCTCTCTCAACTCAAAACACATGGTGTCCCAGGAAAAAAATGTACTGGTGTGGGCGGGTGGGCCACCCACCACAATATTTTCGTGCTTAAAAAAAATCGCTAAATATCAACGTTAATCAACGTAGGTCACTAACGAAAAGAAACCGACGTGTGGAAATTTTCATTTTCTCGAGTCAGCTGTCGGAAACTCAGTTCAACCCACCAGTTTTCCAGTGGAAGATATCGAGGTTCTAGGAATTTGTCGGCCGAGAATCAGTCAGCTCATCACTCAGAATGAAGGAGCGTTCGTTCATAGGAGGTTTTTTACCCGTTTAATCCAGAGATAAAATACGTACGTATTTTATATAATTTTAAAAAAACGCGTGAGCATATTGAGAAAACCTTTATACTCAGTTCGCACTAGCAAGGGCGCCGGGGAAAATATAAAACCCGCAGATACCGTCGCCTTTTCATCAACATATATTTATAATTATGTATAATATGACTTAAGCATTTTTTCATGATATCATATAATATGCATATATATTTATATTACCATACAATATGCATATATATTTATATTACCATATAATATGCATATAGGCATATAAAATATGCATAGGCGAACCGGGTTCGATTCCCGAAGGGGTCACTCCCGGGTTTTCGCACGTGGGAATCATGCCGGACGATGCCGCTGGTTGGCCCTTACATTCCGCCGCCGCTCCATCCTCGCCTCGCTTCACCCTCATCGGCTGTCAAGACCTCGATGTTAAGAGCCGCCCAATCCTCTCCGCTCTCCACTCCACTGCACATTTTGTTGTACATTCTCTTTTTTCCTGGTCCAAGTCTTTCATTTACGCAACATAACACGAGCTCACGAGTACCTCAAACAGTTACATCACCACGCTTACCTGATGATGTAACAAAACATTTCCTGTTCGTCTTCTACAAATGTGAGACACTAGGTTTTTTATTTTCCCCTTTCAATCATATATAAATAAACTGCTTTTACGTTGCAACAAAGTATTTCTTTGTACGGAACTGAAGTGATATCGGTACGACGGTCTGTCATATATCGGGACGAACATAAACGTTTCTGCGATGTGTTTGAAGTCATTGAGCAGCTTTTAATGAAATTACGTATATAGTCTCCAACAATGTATAATTTCTCACACAAGTTAGGGACTTGGCACATTATACCACTGTTATCTGCTGTATACAGTGCTAACCATTAACTCGTTCAGTCACGCACTAATTTCCGAGTTTAAGTGTTGCAAACACATGACTTTCGGGATGTGCTGTACTTGTGCTCAGCCAACTTGCCGTACAACCAGCGAGCAACGTACTGCTTACTCGATGATATTAAAGTTAACCATTCATGTCAAAGTGGTGTAGAAAATTCCCCAAACCAGATTAGCCACAAAGAAGACTGGGCACAGATGCCTTGGTGTGTACTACACCGATCATAAAAATAATTCACGTGCAACGGGTCCACGATCGCGGACACGATGACTACCACTGCCTGTGCAACGTTCCAGATCTACGATACTGTGACCGAAAGTATTTAAAAAAGCAAAAAATCAATTTTTTTGCTACAGACGCCAGTAAAATTACGTTCTTGGATGGGTGACATACAAGGACCGCCACTTAGCCGTTGGCGAACGTACTAAACTGGGCATTGCCACTAAGGGTCGACACATGAGTACAAAGAAAAATGTCTTATGTCTCTGCAAACAAAAAAAAAAAATATTATTGACGCATTTATTTTATCGTTTAAGTTGTAGTATCATTAATGATGTTGTGATAAAGTTACTTAATGATAACCATTTACAAAGTTTTATAGACCGAAGAGAAAAAAAACTTGTACACCTGCATAATATAGTGTATCC
>NQII01000031.1:877629-901957 GCA_002778355.1 Clitarchus hookeri
CAAATAAAGTGTAATTTATTAGTAAATTGGACCTAGAGACAACAGTGTCGACGTATTCCTACGCCCTATCACTGAGGGCTAGCATCAAGTGCTGGCGCCTCACGCCGCAGAGCAGATTCAATACCTACTTCCAAACTTCAGTATTTGGCAGGTATCAACGTGTAGGTATGAACTGTTGCGTTCCTTTTCTTCTCTTCTGCTATAGAAACTTGTATACCTTCTGTTGCGCCCATGGGTATAACAGAAGGTAGCAGAAATTGGGTACCGTGTAGTGCCGACTTAAACGACTGACGCCTCTCGCTGAATTAAGGCACCGGAAACTTCATCAAACCCTTTTTAAATATCGGAAGACATACTGTTTTGAAAATATATGATATACTGCATACTGCTAGTATCTTACTAACATATTAAAATTATCACTGTTAAGTGATAAGGTAATGCTAGTAAAGAGGAGAAAATACCCGCGATGAACGAATCGAAACTAAATTAGCTGTTTGAATTAACATTCGTCGTTATGAAGATGATCTTAAATGTTATAAAATATGTTTCGTTATTATAGTATAATAGTGCAAACAAAATGTGTGGTCGTTAACAAAAAAAAGTTTTTATTCATTCAACAAAACATGGGGCACAGAGAACAAAACTACTTTTAGGAAAAGTAAATTATAATTGTGTAAATATGCCACAAAGTTAACACACGAGGATGCGTTCTGTCACAAATAATCCAAAAGGTTACATATTGTTTGTAAATTGTTACCATTTTTCATTTGTAGGCTAGGAGACGACAAACATTCCAGAATACAGGACATAATTATGACACAGTGAAGATATTTACAAATAATTTCTGTTCTTCTTGGTAACAACTGTGCACTATGAAAAGAGAAATTATTTTATTCGATTGCGTTTAAACACACCTGCGCGCTTCAATTAAGCGTAAACCGCGAAGTCTGAAGTAAAGCTGGGTTTACAATAGAAAATCTAAGCGTTAAATGTGGCGTTAAGACGTGTGCAGAAAAAACAAAAGTGAGTTACCTCATGTATTGGTTTCCAAAGGAACTTAGTTGGTCGTGTGCGTTGTTGGGATTTCCTTAATCGTTGAAAGAAATAATTATATTTTATATCTTATGTGAAACTTGCGAAGCGACGACCACTCAGAACACAGCAGACGGTGCTGTTGGCGGGAAACGATTATTTACAGTAATTTAAGTATAAACAATATTAAAATATCCCGTGTATGCACATGTTAACGATTATATTTGTTCACAAAAATAAGTTACTCTGATAGAATATGTTGGCTTTGAAGTATGATCTGCTTAAATATGGCTGTGATATATAAGGTTAAGAACAAAGGTAAACATAACAGGCTTGCCGCCTGTTTCCATTGGCTATAATTATGAGTTAAAACGTTATTGTAAACTGCAAATACAGAGGACGTGTTTCCGTAAGACAGATAAGCGCTTTTTATTGTAAACATAGCTTAACAATTAGCAATTGTAATCGAGGCATTACATTAAACTGATGCTTGGTGTAGAAATAAATAAACATATTTTGTAATGTAGTCTGAAGTATAATATTTCGACTCTCTTTGTTATGTCTAGTTTTCATGCGTTCATTGGTGTTATTATCCTATTCCACTAATATTATAAATGCGAAAGTCTCTTTGAGTGTGTGAATCTTTGTTACCACTCAACTCCATAACGGCTGAACGGATTTTGATGAAATTTGGTATATAGATACTGTATGTCCTTGAATAGGGCACAGGATATTTTTTCCCGGGTAAATTGTATGGGTTCTATGGAATAACAACAAAACGTAGTTCTGCAACGGCTGGTAACGTGACCGAAATATTTTTTTCCTCTGGTGGCAGAGTTTATCAGGCCGCCCAAGGACCTCTGAAATGGCTTAACCACTGCTATCAATCGATAACAGCCGGGACCGAATATTTAACGTGCCCTCGGAAGCCTGGAAGCGTTCAGATGTTATGCCACTAAACGGTCAACCATCCAAATGCGTGCCGCTGGGAACGTTGCTTAACTTTGGTGATCGATAAAGATCCCTCAGCCAAGCGTAAAAAGTAGTTCATAGGTACACTCATTTCTAAAGTTACACTTGATGAAACTCACGTTTTGATTTTCATACATTGACGCTGTAAAGTGGAAGTGTGGTAACTGCACGATAGTTGCGCAGATAAACTCCAGAACAATACCCTACTTCTTGGCTATCGGGTAAAAAATATTTCCTTCGTTTTGGGTTGCCATAATCATATTATAATTTCATAATTCTGTTTTCACATAAATGAATTGTCTTTTCCCAATTTATTTATTAGTATATCACTGTAAAACTCAATTGTACCCGGGCGAAGCCAGGCCGGCTCGCTAGTTACTGATAATAACTTCAGTGTCAACGTTTTTCGCACTGTTATGAGTTCAAGGTTTCAGTGTAGAATATAAAGTGGTGTGCTTTGTTACACCCATGTAACTCTAAACACACATAGTTGCCAGTTTTTCAGACAATAACCCTTAATGCACATCATTTTTGTAAACATGGATCTGACAGAAACGACAAATGCATTGTCGCTTTAAAAAAAAACGTATTTTAGAGTTGAGCCTTATATGTGATCAGTGATCATCAATGTCCTTTTCCCGCAGTATGCATAAGGTTTTCTACTTGATGAGATGCACACTCATACAGCGTTCCCATTCGTCTAAGTACGTAAATATTGTACATGCCTCGGAAAATGACATGCGCACGTACACCGGGAAACGAATGTGTGTACGTCTTGCAACCTTCCAGCCCATAGACTATTTTGAAAAGCGATTTATATGTAGTCCATAGCTGTTATTCCTTATGTTTAATTTTCTAAAGAGTGGTATTGAGGCATTAACTTTCGAAAAAAGCCACCGAGAAATAATGTATACTCTTTAACCTTTAATAATCTAGAAGAGCCAAGATAAACATAACCAGTTTTCTTCGTGATTTGTTATAAACTGGACGTGGCAATGAATTGATAGGTAATACGAAGGGCATTGAGAACACTGCCAATTGTTTACAGGGCAAGGCATGGATAAGTGTAAAATTTATTTCAAAATAGGAAAATTAATTTTTATTCACACCGTTATTATTGTTAAATTAAAATTAACCTCTAGTTTTCACCAGATTTAATAATAAATTATAGATAACTGCGTTTACTACTTCAAATACTTATTCATTCCTTTCTTGAAAAACTACCTATGATTGATTAATAGCAACACTTTCATAGCCATGCGCTTTTGAGCTACACCTCCTAACGGGTTGAAAATTTTAAATCTATGCGCTTACTTTCAATTACAGATTCAGTATTTGCTTTCCGTCAAAATACTTGTTCAGAATATTATCAGTTGGCTAGTTGCTGTAACGGATGCAAATAAGTATGCCTGTCGAAATATATCACGCAATGAGCGGAGTGGAGTATGCTTATATACATAAGTGCATTCCTAGGTTCGGACACATCCTTAAAGACACTTGAATCGACAATTCTAACCTACAGATTATTTGTACGAACAGTCACCTTTGTAGTAGATCACAACCCCAAACTGTAAACACTGAGTCACATTGTAGACCTTCGTGCGACTAGCATATATTTCTCGACTAGTGAACAATCATTTCCTGTCAATTTCCTTTCACATAAGAACGGGATGAAAACGCTACTATGATGTATGACATAATTCATGATTAATATCAAATTTGTAACTATAAGTGATAACAGTAATCGTATTTTATCACGAACACCTGAACTATAGTAAAATAATAAATTATATTTAAAAACAATGACCGTTATATATTTATGACAATTCTTTTCGCAGAGGTAAATAAAACCAAATAGTAATTTATATCGCTGCAAATTTCAGAAAATACAGAATTCTATGACAGAAACGAAACATATGCCATGGTCGCCAGGCCAGGATGATGACATACTTTTGCCGGCTTCAGAAGTGGCAACACTGCATGGGTGGCGAGGTATTTTGACTGCTGTGTCGTCTGCTGCCTGCTAACTCCCAGTCGAGAACACTAGCGCTCTTCTGAATCATCCCAAGAACAAACTTAAAAAACTGGTCAGACTTTTCCTATCTCATGGCCGCTCTAGTGTATATCTTTACTCAATGGTAACGTTATGTGATATTACACTTTCGGTAATTCCCATAGGTACGGAGACTGTAATATCGGGAGTCAGAGTCCTCTGGAGGGGCTGAATTGTAATTTACACGGTAGCAGTAAAGCTAGCATAAAATGAGTATGAAAACTGCTACGGAAATGTGAATCACCTAGGGCCTGCTTAAGGTGGAAGGAGGAAGGTGCTGACACCACACTTGTTAAAGGAAGGGGAAAGACAATAGGCGGGGCAGGGACAGTTGGCATTTCAATACGGTTCCGTGAAATGCGACATTTATGCTAGATACTTTGGTGCCGAAGCGACACGATTAGAGCGAGGCAACCTTCGGCAACTCTGGAATTGGGAAATGGACGCAAGCCTTACGTGAGGGAAACACGGGTATGCTACTGCGCATCTAAATTTAAAGTCACGATAGATACTATGTGTACAGTCAAGTTACATTTTCAGAGAACCAATGTACGTGCTGATAATATAACTAGGGGAACCCGGGGCACAACGGGGCACCGAGGCAGAATGAAGTTCGAAGTTTTTCGGTGTCAAGGAGGTGCTGCCAGCGAGCGGCAATAAGTAGAACTAGACCAACCTGTTGCTGCTCACCTACGGCAGCAATGTTAGTGTAGTTTTCTCGAGCGACGGTGCGTGAAGTTTTCGTTGTGTGATTTTTTGCTCCTATATTGTAACTTCTGATGATTTGTAACCAAGGTAATGTGTACATACTTGTTTACATTACAACTATATTTAGTACATGCTTGAAGTACGTTTAATTGTCTTTATTTTCGTGTAGTTAAACGTTTGTTTACGTATCTTTCTCGAGTGACCTCACCTCCCTAACTTAAATAGTGTCCCTAGGGCGGAACGGGTGGGGCGGAATGGGGAAGTACCCCATTCTGCCCCGCAATGTTTTTAACTAAGAGATCGTTTTTATAGTACACCCCTAATTTTTTCTTTCTTTCAATTTCAGATGGTTAATAAGAAAGAAACAAATAGGCAATCATGGACTACTGAGGCAATGAACAATGCTGTCGAGGCGGTTATTTCGGGCCAATCTGGGTATTTGAAGGCTTCGAACCAATATGATGTTCCCCAGTCTACTCTGGAAAGATACGCTAAAAAAAGAAAGGAAAGCCCTGACTACAAGATTGATAAAATGATTGGAAAATTTAAACACGTATTTACGGAAGAGCAGGAACTTGAGCTCGCTAACTACTTAAAAACTATGGAGGCTAGGTTATTCGGTCTAACAATGAAAGACTTGTGTAGTTTAGCTTATAAGTTGGCTTTAAGAAATACCATTGGTCATAGATTTTAAAATGTAATCGCAGGCCAAGATTGGGTCAATGGATTCCTTAAGAGACATCATACTTTATCTGTTCGCAAACCCGAAGCAACATCTGATGCAAGAGTCATGGAATTTAATAAAGTTGATGTAGATAGTTTTTTTTTTCGTTGCTAACGAATTTACTCGACAAGCACAAACTAACGGCTTCTCAAATATTTAATTGTGAAGAAACGGGCGTTTTAGTGAACCCTAAAAACCAATCAAAGATAATAGCTTGCGAGGGAAAACGTCAAGTCGGATAGTTAACATCCGCAGAAAGGGGCGAAACTGTAACCTGCCTTATCTGTTTGTTGGCAAGCGGAGCTTACATGCCCCCGATGCTCATTTTTCCTCGAATGAAGAAGCAGAAAGAATTTGAGTTAGTACTGCCACCAGGAGGTTGGGCTGAGGTGCACAGCACTGGATGGATGACTGCTGAGTAATTTTTTGTATGGTTTCGAAAATTTGTGGAATTTTCTAAGGCATCAAAAGACTTCCAGGTTCTTCTTATGTTAGATGGCCACTCAACACATACCAAGAACCTTGAGGTTATAGACTACGCAAGGGAGAGTGGCGTTTCGTATCTATGTCTACCACCACATTGTTCTCACAGACTTCAGCCATTTGATGTTTCTTTTATAAAGCCTCTAAGTCTTCATTACAGCGATGAGCTTCGAAAATAGCTACGAAGCAACCCAGAGAAAGTAGTAATTTTTTTTAAAAATAACAACGCTTTTCGAATCAGCTTTTATCCAAAGCGCAACAATTAAAACTGCTATTTATGGTTTCCAAGCTACAGGAATATGACCAATTGACCCATCTATATTCAGCGACGCCGATTTTCTCCCAGCAGACACAGCTGACATCGGACTTGGTAGGCCTTCAAGTGAAGAGGTGATCATATCTGGAGCTGAACAATTGGAATTACCTTCGCCTAGCACACCCGTTAAAAAAGACATTCCTATCAGGTTGGATGATAAAGCTGGTGAGGTTTCAGCCAACTCTAATTATGACACGCCGACTAAGAAGGTCCGATTTAATGAAGATAATTGTGCCACTCCTGGGTGCTCTTTGAGGACAACTGATAACAGGGCCTCTTCATTTCATGTTTCACCTGAAATTCTAATGCCTATCCCAAATGTTAAAGAAAGTGCTAAAAGGACGAATCGGAAGAGGGGGAAGGCTGCTATCTTAACAGATTGCCCATACAAAAAAGAGTTAGAAGCCGCTATTAAGGGAAAACAGGAAAATAACTTTGCCAAAGAAGAAAGAGTAAGGATACAACTATTGAAGAAAGAGAATAAAATTAAGAATGAAAAAAACAAAGGCAAGTGCCTGAAGATAAATGGAAAAATGAAGGAGCTGAAGAGAGAACCCAAAACTAACGAGAGTAATTCTAAGGATTGTTGTGACTGTGAATGTTTATATTGCGGTGAATTTTACTGAAAGTCAGTTAAAGGATGGGTCGCTTGTTCCATGTGTAAAAAATGGGCACACAAGTCATGTGCGGCAATAGAAAGCTAAGATGATGAGGCTGTCCTAGTGTGTGAATTTTGTGAATAGGCTTAAGAAAAGGACACAATCAATGAAAGCTGTAGTTAAACCTTTAAAGTCACTTAAAAGTAAATAAATATAGACCAAACTTATTATTTCTGTACTTCCACTAGTTTTATATGTTTTTATAATTACTTGTCATTATCACCCCGTTCTGCCCCATGCCCTGGGTAGATCGGGGCACATGACATAATTTTTTTTTAAAAATTAAATATGGTTCTTTTGTTTTCTTACAATATTATTGTATTTTTGTGATTGTTACATTATAATGAGCTCATAGAAAATGTGCAGCTCTCTTAATTAATGCTTTTGTATTTTCAAAACATATTTTCAACTTGGTACGCCGTTCTGCCCCGGGTTCCCTTATAGGCTGTTCACGGCAAACTGCGCGCCTTTGAAAGCCCTGCTTATTATCTTACTTGTATTCACATTGTGTATTCTTCTACCACATGCCAAATTAACGTTGTTATTGGCCTGGTAAATATATTCATGCGATGGTCAAGTGAAACTGTGAAATTATTAGAAAAGAAAATGTTTTACATATTTGTTTATTCTTACACTTACAGGCATTAAAAAACCCAAAGAAGAAGAAGTCATTTCAGAAATCACATTTGTTCACCTAACACTTTTAATTCAACGTTAAAACATGGAACTACTTTCCCTTCGTCATTACCAATTTTTATGTGCGCATGCCAGTCAATGTCCCAGTTTATATATATGCAGGTAAAAGCAGTGGCACTGTTCCAAATGTGAACAGTCTAGAAAATAAAATGGACGCTAACAAAAAGCGACGCATTTTGACTCATTCAGATATAGTGCACACAATTGTGTAAGGTAAAGTACCGAAATGAGAGATAGGCTCCTAATAAGAAATACTATGTTATTAATTCCGTTAGGTGCTGCCACCACTCGACTAGGGTAGTAACTTTTTGCTCATGACCACCTGACATCAGCGCCTGATGTCCCATAGCAATAAATTGTACACAACCTAACTGGCTCGTAGTTTTGTGTTTTCAACCAATTTAGAAATTTTAATAGGAACGGCTTGAGGTACTGAACGACTGTGAAAGTATGTTACATTGTTGTTAAAATTTATTTTATTGGGAAGCTTTTATATTGTGTTACCTTACAGATGGGATCAAAAAAAATCTCGGTATAATTAAAATGAGGCGGTCATTTCAGGTAAATAAGTGCGCGCTCATAATAAGAGACATGCGAGGTACCTATTAAAAAATTATGTATCTGAAAGGGAAATGCAGCTAATAGATTCAAGCGATTCAGATTTCGGTGCAGAAGACGATGCTGAATGCTTATTTTGCACTGGACTTTTCTCCGAGGACATACGAGGAGAAAAGAGGGTCCAGTGTTGCAAATTGTCACGATTCCAACACCAGCCACGCAGTGCGCTTAGGAGAAAGGCGGTCAGCGGTAGCCAACTAAGGAGATTGCAACATCAGCTACGCAGTGCCCTCAGGAAAAGACGGTCAGCAATAAACAACTAAAGACATTGCAACACCAGCTATGCAGTGTGCTCAGGAGAAAGGTGGTCAGCGGTAGCCAACTAAGGAGGTTGCAACACCAGCTACGAAGTGCGCTCAGGAGAAAGGCGGTTAGCAGTAGCCAACTAAGGAGATTGCCAAAACAAATAAGAAGTGCGCTCAAGGAGAAAGGCGGTCAGCAGTAGTCAAGTAAGGAGATTGCAACATCAGCTACGCAGAGCCCTCAGGAAAATATGGTCAGCAATAAACAACTAAAGAGATTGCAACACCAGCTATGCAGTGCGCTCAGGAGAAAGGTGGTCAGAGGTAGCCAATTAAGGACATTGAAACAACAGCCAAACAGTGAGCTCAGGAGAAATGCGGTCAGCGGTAAGCAAATAAGGAGATTGTAATTAAAGCCAAAGAAGTGAGCTCAAGAAAAAGGCGGTAAGTGGTAGCCAACTAAGGAGATTGCAACATCAGCTACGCAGAGCCCTCAGGAAAATATGGTCAGCAATAAACAACTAAAGAGATTGCAACACCAGCTATGCAGTGCGCTCAGGAGAAAGGTGGTCAGAGGTAGCCAATTAAGGACATTGAAACAACAGCCAAACAGTGAGCTCAGGAGAAATGCGGTCAGCGGTAAGCAAATAAGGAGATTGTAATTAAAGCCAAAGAAGTGAGCTCAAGAAAAAGGCGGTAAGTGGTAGCCAACTAAGGAGATTGCAACACCAGCCACGCAGAGCACTTATGAGAAAGGCTGTCAGTGGTAGCCAACTAATAAGATAGCAACATCATTCATGCAGTGCACTCAGGAGAAAGGCGGTCAGCGGTAGCCAACGAAGGAGATTTTAACACCAGCTACGAAGTGCGCTCAGGAGAAAGGCGGTTTGCGGAAGTCAACTAAGAAAATTGCAACACCAACTTCGCAGTGCGCTCAGAAGAAAGGCGGTCAGCGGAAGCCAACTAAAAAGACTGCAACCACAGCCATGAAGTGCGTTTAGGAGAAAGGCGGTCAGATGCAGTTAACTAAGAAGGTTGCAGAACCATCTACGCAGTCCTCTCAGGAGAGAGGCTGTCATCTGTAGCCAACTAAGAAGATTGCCTCATCATCAACGCAGTGCGCTCAGGAGAAAGGCGGCCTGTGGTAGCCACCTAAGGAGATTGCAATTCCAACCATTCAGTGCATTTAGGATAAAGGCGGTCATTGGGAGGCAAATAAGGAGAGAGCAATACAAGCAATGCAGTGCACTCAGGAGAAAGGCGGTCGGAGATTTCCAACTAAAGGAATTGCTACACCAGCTACGCAGTGCGCTCAGGAGAAAGGCGGTCAGCAGTAGCCAATTAATAAGAATACAATTCCAGCCGCGCATTGCTCTTATGAGAAAGGCGGTCAGCAGTAGCCAACTAAGGAAATTGCAGCACCAGATATTCAGTGCGCTCAGGAGAAAGGCGATCAGCGGTTGCCAACTAAGGAGATTGATACACAAGCCATGCAGTGAATTAAGGAGAAAGGCAGTCAGCGGTAGCCACCTAAGGAGATTGCAACACCATCTACGCAGTGCGCTCAGGAGAAAGGCGTTCAGCGGTTGCCAACTAAGGAGATTGCAACACGAGCTACGCAGTGCGCTCAGCAGATAGGCGATCAGCGGTTGCCAACTAAGGAGATTGATACACAAGCCATGCAGTGCATTAAGGAGAAAGGCAGTCAGCGGTAGCCACCTAAGGAGATTGCAACACCATCTACGCAGTGCACTCAGGAGAAAGGCGATCAGCGNAGGAGATTGCAAAACCAGTCATGCAGTGAGCTCAGGAGAAAGGCGGTCAGAGGTAGCCAACTAAGGAAATTGCAACACCAGCCATGAATTACACTCAGGTGAAAGGTGATCAGAGGTTTACAACTAACGAAATTGCATCACCAGGCACATATTGCGCTCAGGAGAAGGGTGGTCAGCGTTAGCCAATTAAGGAGATTGCAATCCCAGCCATGCAGTGCGCTCAGGAGAAAGGCAGTCGGCGATACCCAACTAAGGAGATTGCAACACCAGAAATGCAGTCCACTCAGGACAATGGTGGTCAACGTTAGCCAACTATGGAGATTGCAAAACCAGTTATGCAGTGAGCTCAGGACAAGGACGATCAGTGGTAGCCATCTAAGGAGATTGCAACATCATTCATGCAGTGCGCTCAGGAGAAAGGCAGTCAGCGGTAGCTAACTAAGGAGATTTTAACACCAGCTTCGAAACTCGCTCAGGAGAAAGGCAGTTTGCGGAAGTCAACTAAGAAAATTGAAACAACAGCTATGCAGTGCACTGAGGAGATTGGTAGTCATCGGTAGCCAACTAAGGAAATCAAAACCCCAGCCATTCAGTGCGCTCAGGAGTAAGACAGTCTGCAGTAGCCAACTAAGAATATTGCAAAACAGCTACTCAGTGCGCTCAGGAGAAAAGCGGTCAACGGTAGCCAACTAAGGTGGTTGCAACACCAGCAATGCAGTGGGCTCAGGTGAATGGCGATCTGCGGTAGCCAAATAAGAAGATTGCAACACCAGCTACGCAATGCGCTCCGGGTGAAGGCGGTCAGCGGTAGCCAAATAAGGAGATTGCAACATCAGCTACGCAGTGCCCTGAGGAATAGGTGGTGAGCGGTAGCCAAATAAGTATATTGCAACACCAGGTATGTAGTGCGCTCAGGAGAAAGGCAGTCAGCGGTAGCCACCTAAGGAGATTGCAACACCATCTACGCAGTGCACTCAGGAGAAAGGCGATCAGCGGTTGCCAACTAAGGAGATTTCAACACCAGCTACACAGAGCTCTGAGGAGAAAAGCGGTCAGATTTAGACAAATAAAAAGATTTCAACACAAGCTACCCAGTGCCTTTGGGAGAAAGGCGGTCATCTGTAGCCAACTAAGGGGAACGCTACACCTGGCACACAGTATGCTCAAGAGAAATGTGGTCATGCGGTTGCCAACTATGATGTCTGCAACACCATGCACGCAGTAAGCTCAGGAGAAAGATGATAAGTGGTAGCCAACTAAGGAGATTGCAACATCGGGCGCACTGTTTGCTCAGGAGAAAGGTGGTACTGTGGTATCCAAGTATGGAGACTACAACACCAAATTACGCAGTATGCTCAGGAGAAAGGTGATAAGTGGTAGCGAACTAAGGAGATTGCAACACCAGCCATGCAGTGCGCTCAGGAAAAAGTTGGTCAGCGGCATTCAAGTATGCAGATTGGATCGCCGGCCATGCAGTGCGTTCAGCTGTAAGGCAGTCAGCAGTAGTTAACTAAGAAGATTGCAACAGTATCCATGAAGTGCACTCAGGAGAAAGGTAGTCTGTGGTAGCCAACTAAGTAGATTGCAATTCCAGCCATGCAGTGCATTTAGGAGAAAGGCGGTCATTGGTAGCCAACTAAGGAGATTGCAATTCCAGCCACGCATTCCCTCAGGAGAAAAGCGGTCTGCGGTAGCCAACTAAGGAAATTGCAACACCAGCTACGCAGTGCGGTCTTGAGAAAGGCGGTCAGCAGTAGCCAATTAATAAGAGCGCAATTCAAACCACGCAGTGCTCTTATGAGAAAGGCGGACAGCGGTAGTCAACTAAGGAAATTGCAACACTAGCCATGCAGTGCGCTCAGGAGAAAGGCGGCCAGCGGTAGCCAACTAAGGATATTGCAAAACCAGCCGTGCATTCCCTCAGCAGAAAGGTGGTCTACGGTAGCCAACTAAGAAAGATTGCAATTCCAGCCATGCAGTGTGTTTAGGATAAGGTCGATCACTATTAGCNCATGCAGTACGCTCAGGAAAAAGTTGGTCAGCGGCATTCAAGTATGCAGATTGGATCGCCGGCCATGCAGTGCGTTCAGCTGTAAGGCAGTCAGCAGTAGTTAACTAAGAAGATTGCAACAGTATCCATGAAGTGCACTCAGGAGAAAGGTAGTCTGTGGTAGCCAACTAAGTAGATTGCAATTCCAGCCATGCAGTGCATTTAGGAGAAAGGCGGTCATTGGTAGCCAACTAAGGAGATTGCAATTCCAGCCACGCATTCCCTCAGGAGAAAAGCGGTCTGCGGTAGCCAACTAAGGAAATTGCAACACCAGCTACGCAGTGCGGTCTTGAGAAAGGCGGTCAGCAGTAGCCAATTAATAAGAGCGCAATTCAAACCACGCAGTGCTCTTATGAGAAAGGCGGACAGCGGTAGTCAACTAAGGAAATTGCAACACTAGCCATGCAGTGCCATCAGGAGAAAGGCGGCCAGCGGTAGCCAACTTAGGAGATTGCAATTCCAGCCTCGCATTACCTCAGGAGAAAAGCGGTCTGCGGTAGCCAACTAAGGAGATTACAGCACCAGCCAAGCAGTGCGCTCAGGAGAAAGTCGGTCAGCGATAACCAACTAAGGATATTGCAAAACCAGCCGTGCATTCCCTCAGCAGAAAGGCGGTCTACGGTAGCCAACTAAGAAAGATTGCAATTCCAGCCATGCAGTGTGTTTAGGATAAGGTCGATCACTATTAGCCCACTAAGGAGATAGCAATACCAGTCATGCAGTGCGCTGAGGAGAAAGGCGCTCAGAGGTAACCAATTAAGGAGATTGCAGTTCCAACTATGCAGTGCGCTCAGGACAAAGGCGNGCAGGAGAAAGGCGGTCAGCGGTAGCCAACTAAGAAAATTGCATCACCAGCCAAGCAGTGCGCTCAGGAGAAAGGCGGTCAGAGTTAGCCAACCAAAGAAATTTCAACACCAGCCATGAATTACACTCAGGCGAAAGGTGGTCAGCGGTTTACAACTAACGAGATTGCATCACCAGGCACAGATTACGCTCAGGAGAAGGGTGTTCAGCGGTAGCCAATTAAGTAGATTGCAATTCCAGCCACGCAGTGCGCTCAGGAGAAATGCAGTCATTGGTAGCCAACTAAGGAGATTGCAATTCCAACCATGCAGTGTTCTCAGGACAAAGGCGGTCAGCGTTAGCCAACTAAGGAGATTGCAACATCAGTTACGCAGTGCGCTCAGGAGAAAGGCGGTTAGCGGCAGTTTTCTAAGGAGGTTGGGTCAGCACTAGCCGTACTGCGAAAACTTTATGTTTTGGCAAGTATACTTGCATGTTGTGTCTCATTAATTAGGTCTGGCTGACAGCGAAGGATAGCCATTTGCTAACACCCATAACTCAACCCTCGCAAGTTATCGGCGAATAGGAACGATTTGCAACATACTAAAATGAGAGGGGTCGAGAAGTGTGTTCTGGGGTTCCGGACCGTTTGAGAGGGCCTTTGTGGGGCGTCAGTGACGCGAGGCTGGCACAAGACGACATGGCTCCGATCTCCGGCTCGTTATGGGCAAGTTGTTCAGAGGAAAGAGAGCAATTCTTACCCAGGCCTCCCCTAACGTGTTCCCGAGGATTGTTATAATTTTACTTACTTTTATAAAGTATTGGTAGCCCTAATAAATCTTTTTATCACGCTTTCCCTTCTGTCTTCATTTAATTTGGGGTTTCAGCTTAAGTGGCATCCACAACCAAATGTCTTCGCTGGGACCACGAAGAGTGCGGCGGAGAATGCGATCCTTTTATATGTCCTTTTTGCTTCAAAATTAGAAATTACTCATAAATTCACAGGACCGTGAATAAATTTCTATTTTAGGTATGTTTAAGAACTTTTATGTATAAATGTGACTAATTTGTCAACTGGATATGTTAAGCAAAATGTTAAAATTTGTATTTGATTTATTATAACTAAACAATGTTTTTCTCTCATTTAGTGTTAATGAAATTGATAAAAAAATACCAAATCTCTTATTTGGAGTCTCTGACGAAAAACTGATTTTTTACGCACTTTTGTATTTATGACTTTAACAAAATTACAAAGTTACGTTTGTTTGCTTAAGTTCAATTTACATATCCTTAAAGTGAGATGCTTTTCCAACCAAACTTGCCTTTCATAAATTAAAGATAACACTTTGTTAATATTATATACCAAAGCATTTCATAAAATTTTTCTCTTATTTGGGCACTTTGCCTTAGATAAAGCAGAGTAACGTTAATGCAGGGTTTACACTGCGAGGCTCATTGCTCAACTGGAAAGCTCATTCAACCTTTGTACTGTTCTATGTTACGGATAGTTAATATCATTGTCGTCGAATACAAAACTCATTAGTTGTTATAGTTGTTATAACGAAACAAGTGTTAGGCAAATACAGCTTGCATAGAGAGTGGTAGGGACAATATATATTATTTGTCCCCATTCTGAGTTCCATGATTACATTCATTAATAAAATAGTGTTGGGAAATTATGAATCTAAATTCATTCCAGATGTACCTTTGAAAATGTGCACCGTTACTACAGCTATTCCTGTGAAAAGTGGGCTTTTATTTCGTTCGAAATCTGTATTTCATCAAATTTCTGTGAAGTTTTAATAGTATATAATCGAAATCACATTTTCAGATATTACCTCACTTGCTAGTTAGTAGCACCATTTCAACCGAATTTGTATCGAGTAGGCGTTCACTGACTGAAATAGCTGGTTGATCTTCAGAGAGGTTAATTTATGTACAGTAAATTTGACGACGGAATTCATATGCCGTCGAAAACGCAGCCAGCTATGTACGAAAGCAATAAAANTTTATGTACAGTAAATTTGACGACGGAATTCATATGCCGTCGAAAACGCAGCCAGCTATGTACGAAAGCAATAAAATTTTTCTGTTCCTGTAACTGATGAACACTTGCACATTCACAGATATTAAAATTTGCACATTTTTCCTTGTAGTAGGCCTACGTCATAGAAATTCTTTGGCAGCTAGTCACCAGCTTTTGTTTGAAAAGGCATGAAAACTTTACGGAGCGTTTCTGAGTACGNTTATGTACAGTAAATTTGACGACGGAATTCATATGCCGTCGAAAACGCAGCCAGCTATGTACGAAAGCAATAAAAATTTTCTGTTCCTGTAACTGATGAACACTTGCACATTCACAGATATTAAAATTTGCACATTTTTCCTTGTAGTAGGCCTACGTCGTAGAAATTCTTTGGCAGCTAGTCACCAGCTTTTGTTTGAAAAGGCATGAAAACTTTACGGAGCGTTTCTGAGTACGCTGTCGTTAAATTCGTACAACTATTTCAACTCACGGCGATATTGTCGGGATCCGTTTGCTAGGACAGAGCCCGTTGGATCTAATTAAGAGCCGGGCGGGAACGGACAGAAGTTCCATAGCGTGGGGAAAATGCGGCAACTCGTAATCACCAATTAAAACTTTGGCAACGCCCGCGGGCTGCCGCGGCGACAATAGACCGCCGTGTTACGGCTCGCGCCCGNGACATCAAACTCGTTTTAAGCGGATCCATTATTTAATGTAGACCCGCGTGTACCTGCGAGGCGTATGTGAGGTAGGAGATGGGGAATACTTAGAGAATATGGTTTATCGCGGGAAATGTAGACTGCTCATTTGGTAATTCAACATGCTGTACACATGTCCGACAGTTTTATTCCGTTATTGGCAGCTAGATTTGAACCACGTGTACGTTGTAATTTCTGCATCTATTCGACCATAGTTTGCTATACACACTCCGGATAACTTTCTACCAATAAAGAACCTGCAAGGAAAACAAAGACTCGAGCAACAGCCAGTAAACAACTTACAGATGCGCGAGTGCACAAAGGATTATGGAGTCATGGCTTGTTACTGAATGAATCTGCGAAATTAGCGGGTCTCTACTAATATATTTATCTGTTTCTGAAAAGGGATATTCCCGTCTCGGTGCAGGACACAAGGTTGCCCTGCTGGGGGAGCTAGCCCTTGGCGCGGTGGTGTCAGGGGGAGAAACAGGGAAGGGGGCTGGCAGCATGGCGCCACCAGATAATAGCCTTCGATTGGAGCTGTAAGCCGCGCATGATAGGGATGCTGCGAACCTGCCCAGCGGCGAGACGCTTTTTATCCCTTCCTCCCTCATCCACACCCCTCACCCCCGCAACCTACCGTGGTGGCGACACCCCGTCGTAACACAGAGTAGACAAGTAAACAGAGACTAAATGGCGTGGCGGTTTCTTTGATATGGGTTCACTGTAACATATCTTGCGTGTGACCATGAACACTATAATCTAATCACAGTTTCTTCGCACTTTTGGAATCAAACCTTTGAAAATACACCCCATGCATGGCGTGTTTGGTTCTTTCCTAAATATTTCATGTATCACAAGCGTTTTATTCTTGTATTAACATTGAAGTGCCCATTTTTAGTTAAATTGAATAAAAACAGTGAGAAAATAGATGTGTTGGTAATGCCTAGTAAGTAATAGTTCTTATGCAAAATATTATTACACTGAGTGCGCACGAATGAGGTGCTTCATCCCTTTGGTGTAATTTTCTATACTCATGTTATGCTTTGTTTGCATGAGGCGGAGGATTATTCTTGAAGTACATGGCTTTAGAAAAGTAGGAGTAACCGCGAACGGACTCTATTATGATCATCCGCCATAGGGCTTTTATATGTGTGTGTAAGGCGATCAATGCCACTAGCGGTCACCGCTCGTAAGTGGTCACCGAGCATCAAGATATTGCTTTCCTGCATATTTTTTCTTTTGTGTATGTATTGCTTGGGAAAATTATTCTCTTAGACGTGGTTTTTTAACACACCCATGTTACTTCCGTTTCCCCTCGATATTCTACAATAATGGAATTAGTGAGGCGTTACTTAAATTAACCTTAGGTGAGCTCACAATATCAGCAATTACTGAAGTTGCACAGCATTTATACGAAACTGAAAGTGTAAACAAATTAATGTATGGATATCGCACCTCTATCATATTTCCGCGTCTGTTCATCTCTCAACACCAGTGGTCGTAAACAGGAAGTTAAAAACCACGACTGAGCTACTGACCGCAAATCACTCTGCTAAAGAATACTATTTGCATAAAGAAACTCATTCGAAATAAATTTATTAAGATTATTTAATTTTCACTATAGTGCATGATTAAAAAACCGTACAGTATCCCCTGTATAAAAAAAGAAGAAATACCGCAGCACTCATTCTCTTATTGGCTGCACGAGGCTCTGGGAACGGTCTTTTTGTCCAATTGGCCACTGCATACTGCGAAAGGTTCCATGCTGGCTGGGCTACCGGCTGGCGAGTAGGTTACCAGGGGCTTGATGGGCGAACGACCCGTAGCCATTTTACTGGCCAGTAACACCGCTTTGCTGGCGTGTGCAGTTGCAGTCCACGGCATAAGCGGCCATTTCACCTCTGTATTTTTTAAGTACGCCACGACGATGTCCAAGGTCCTTATCACACGCCCTTGTTGCCCGGCCAACCACCTCCTACATGCAGCGAGAAGTGACGCAAACAGTTCGGCATCGCTATGGCCGGACTGAAAAAAATAGTCGTTTCAGTATACCAAATATATTTGTTTGCGTGGAGTTTGCTTTAACTAAACGATATTTTGTTCGTGCAACCAAGCCTCGGTTCCTCCAAATAAACGAAATTTGTTAACAAGGACAAATTATTTATTTAAATTAATTTTGTTTGTGCTAAACAAATATTTCGTCGTTCCGGTGTGTTGAATAAGTATTTTGTGTAAGCAAACATGTTGTTACAATTTTTCAACAAAATAATGCTATGTTTACACTGAGATGAAGGTTCGTTCTAGCCAACAAATATTTTTTATAGTGCCAAAAAATATTTTGTTTCCTCAAAATATTTTGTTCAGTAAACAATGTTTAAAAGCAGCAAAGTTAATTTTGTTCATCTAACCAAATACCTGCTTGAATTAACAAAACCTCTGTGTCAAGCCAAAATAAATTGGATCGCCAACAAAACATTTAGTTGAGTCAACTGTATACAATTGTTTGGCAGCTCGTTTGATTGCCTTCTTTCGAAAATACAGCTCGAGAGTTTGTATTTGTTGTGACAATTAGGATAGTAACGGTGCTCGTTAGCGCATTTATTGATGCTTAATAATGGTATAAAAATCTTAATAAAACTAGTTCAACAAGAAAATTAAAAGTAAACCTCCAAAATTTCAAATATTTCTTTCCGCATGTTGTTCAGTATTTGAAATGAGTGAGTTTAAAAACATTCCTATCATATCAGTATTCACTTTAGCTCAGGTTGCTAGCGTAACGCTCGGGTGTAAACGATCTAGGTTAGAATCTTGGCTGGACTTCTATATTTTTTTAATATTTACTGAAACTCTTTAATGTATGTAGAGACAAAAATGTATTTAGTTACACCTACCAAATATTTGTTTGGGTCATCCAAATAAGAACAACATAATAATTTGGTTTCAATAACAAAATATTTCATTGCGTCTATAAAAACAATTAATTTGGTTAGCCAAACAAACTTTGTTTTGTTTGACAGAACTTTTTTCTCTGTACGAGGCCACAGAATAAGTGGTTTGACAGAGGCGAAATGCTGTGTGACCACTCAATACATAACCAGTTAGGTTTTGAATGATTTTACAAGCCCAAGTTTCGCATTATTTTTTTTGCCTGCATTTGTATGGAGCGTACATTTTGTGGCCAATGAACGACGTACTGCGTGTTCGTCGATGTCAACATAAACAATTCACAGATGAGAGCTGCAGAAACTTCAACAAATCAGATTACTAGGAAAGAAGACTCAAAACAATGGCCACTGATTTCTTTTTGTGTACACTGCCGACCCATGAATGTCCTTTGTGTGCAACACGTTTTCGATCATGGGCATGGGGCCTGAACGGGTTAAGTAGACGGAAGTGAAACAGTTTCTCATACCACGAAAACCAGCCACACATGCCAACAAAATGTTGTTCACTGGCATGCAACATGTCGGTTAACAGTCGGACAATCAGCGAGAACGTTTTGCAACACGCAATACCTAGTCAGGAACAAGGCCCGATTCCAGATATTCGCACAGCCAATCAACAAATGGGAAGGCCTACGTCCACATCAAAGGGGCTGCCAAGTCATTCAGTTCCTGTTAAATTATTTACTGTGTGGTTCGGCCCAATAAAACTATGGTTTTGAATTTATATAACAAAATATTGTCCAGTTACAATAGTGACTGTTACAGTTCATGTTTTTAATATCCTCAAATTAGCTGGAGGTACTTCTAAGCATAGTAGTCTTTTGTGATGTGAGAGTCCGTTTTTTATTTGTGGTGCATATGTTTTTACAAAATAATAACACATGTTGAAAGAACACGAGAACTTTACATTGCAGAATTACAAAAATAAATATATTATTCGACCACGTCAACGACCCAACCTTGGTGTAGAAATTCAAGGTCTAACGGCCTCTCCGAGTTCGTAAGAACTTATCTTGAAACGTCAGATTATAGGCTAGAAGAAAACACCTTTGTAATAACTCATACATGTTAATTCCCTACCAATGAACCTTCAATTATGTACGAGTATTTCGCTGAACGGCTCTCGTGCAAGGAATATACCAGCAAGAAAGCAGAAAGGAAATAAGTGGTTACTGCCGACTTGATAGCACGACACCTGTATTTTGGACTCCTTAATCTGCATGTTGGCCATATAAGACTTAACAAGTAACAATATAACCATAGTTATACGCAATTACAAACTTGTGGCATTATAATATTTTCCTGAGAAAAATAGTACTTCGTAGCACTATTTTATCCAGCAAAATGGTGTTTAAAATACAGTTGTTACATTTCCCTGGTTATGAAAAGTGACCTACATGTCACAGCTGGGGAAGTTTGTTCCTCGCAATAAATAATTATGAATTGCTGTATTCTGAAACACTATCGCAAATCAGCTTTTGTGATACGTCGATTTTAATGGTCACGTGTTTTAGGTGTCTGCCGGCCAATCACGTACGTTCAACTTCGGAGTGATTAATTCTGATTAGTCCAGTAAATTGAGCAAATGTCTTCCCACATTTGCTTCAGAAATTTGCTGCTATTGATGTCTAGTCGTCGCGTAAATATTTTTGCGAAGAATTGTTGTCATTGCATATCGTCCCGTGCCTTGTGTGCCAAACGAAACTAACCTTACGATTTTTACGTGCAGGAATAAATAAACTTGAAGCCATGCACCTTTGCAGTGTTCGAATAGTACACGAACAGGCAAGTAAAATTGTCATAGATACATAGGAATTCCGCGAGTCCACTGTCGCTGAAGACAACGCTGAAGAGATCTGCATATATTCTCCGCTACAGCAATATCAGTTGTGAAGGTCTCTATTCTGCACTTGCCCTTATCCTATTGGTCCTGGTTGCGCCGGACACGCTTACTGTACTCTTCAGCGTTTATTATTGGTTGAAAGTCGGTGATTGGAGTCGCGTGTTGACTGTGTACCAATTAGTGTATCGCAACAGATGTAACAGGTTTTACAATCCATCGTCTTAATTAAAAACTTATTAAAATGAAAGGTTTATTCTCACGAGTTGAAGTGTTGACTAGCTGTTAGGTCCATCGAAACAGTTAAAACCATTAAAGTGTGAGGTTCGTCTTCAAGAGCAATGCANAGACACGCTTACTGTACTCTTCAGCGTTTATTATTGGTTGAACGTCGGTGATTGGAGTCGCGTGTTGACTGTGTACCAATTAGTGTATCGCAACAGATGTAACAGGTTTTACAATCCATCGTCTTAATTAAAAACTTATTAAAATGAAAGGTTTATTCTCACGAGTTAAAGTGTTGACTAGCTGTTAGGTCCATCGAAACAGTTAAAACCATTAAAGTGTGAGGTTCGTCTTCAAGAGCAATGCNAAGTGTTGACTAGCTGTTAGGTCCATCGAAACAGTTAAAACCATTAAAGTGTGAGGTTCGTCTTCAAGAGCAATGCAATTTCCATATAAACGTAACCGCGAGAATATATGTGCATATTGCTCAAAATATTAAACACTTGTACTATATTGTTGCTTTTTTTTATTGGGTGACTCGTTTCCTGAGACACCCTTCGGGATCGTAAAAAGAGTCCGAGCGATTTAAATACAACCTAATTCACAAGATAAAGTGCTCATGGTGAACAAATGACAGCTCCTGGGGTGTATACATAGCTGCCGAGTTTAGTCAAGCAGTCAAATGAACTCGCGAAGAGTATCTAGCGTTAAGTGAACACTAGAACTCCAAAGAGACCAAATACATATGCAGGCGTGATAATAATTGTAACTCTTTAACTCTGTAATAGCGGTACGCGATGGCCGTAATCGCTCATGTGTGACGCTCGATAAACTTTCAAACCAAACCCCCGTTGTTCAGAACATTTCCGAGCACCAAGTCGGGTCTAAATAAATGATTCGGAGCCTACTACGCTCAATAATTTCTGCAGTGTTTTTTAGGCATTGCAACGAACAAAGTTTTTGTTCAGAGGTGTAGAAGTAGCAGTATAATGCTCTGTCAGATGTTGGGACCAATAAAAATGGAGTTATACTAGACTTTATTGACAGCAGTAATGAAGTAGCACATTCTACGAATATATATAGCACACAANTAAAAATGGAGTTATACTAGACTTTATTGACAGCAGTAATGAAGTAGCACATTCTACGAATATATATAGCACACATAACTAAAATGATTTTATATTCGCCATTTTGAAAATAATTGTGTCATACTTCAATACAAATATTAACATGACCTACCACATTACAATATCTTCGCCAAATTTTGTAATAACGGGTTGATTGTTTCCCGAAACATGAGATAAAACTTTACTTTTTATTGGTGGGGCTATCATAAAAATATAGTCTTTCACCAAGTGAGGTACTCTCGTTATTGGGCGCTATTTGATGCTATAGTTCATTGCAAGCACTTCCTGTGCTACGGCCCACATATGACTGTGGCCCACTGTGACTGAAATAGTTGCCACTAAGAGGTCCTATTTTTCTCGACAACTGCGCCTGAACATTTTCTAGAAAAGCATGTGCCCCTATTATAAATTACAGGCATGTTACTATTTATAGACACTCGAGACAAATTAAGTGCTAGATATCCGTACCCGTAAATGTAGGCACACCATTTCTGCTGGTATCAATATTTTCACTTATACCGTCATTTTTGTTTTCACTATTGTACTGTACAACGTTGAACATTGTCTAGGTGTTCTNTAAAAATGGAGTTATACTAGACTTTATTGACAGCAGTAATGAAGTAGCACATTCTACGAATATATATAGCACACAAAACTAAAATGATTTTATATTCGCCATTTTGAAAATAATTGTGTCATACTTCAATACAAATATTAACATGACCTACCACATTACAATATCTTCGCCAAATTTTGTAATAACGGGTTGATTGTTTCCCGAAACATGAGAAAAAACTTTACTTTTTATTGGTGGGGCTATCATAAAAATATAGTCTTCCACCAAGTGAGGTACTCTCGTTATTGGGCGCTATTTGATGCTATAGTTCATTGCAAGCACTTCCTGTGCTACGTCCCACATATACGACATTGTGACTAAATAGTTGCCACTAAGAGGTCCTATTTTTCTCGACAACTGCGCCTGAACATTTTCTAGAAAAGCATGTGCCCCTATTATAAATTACAGGCATGTTACTATTTATAGACACTCGAGACAAATTAAGTGCTGGATATCCGTACCCGTAAATGTAGGCACACCATTTCTGCTGGTCTCAATATTTTCACTTATACCGTCATTTTTGTTTTCACTATTGTACTGTACAACGTTGAACATTGTCTAGGTGTTCTATAACAGTGCTGTTGTACAAAACCAAATGTTATGTCACGTGTGAATTCCGTTGTGTTCATTTGAGTAATCATACAATAATTGGAGACCCGCAAATTTCACCGATTCATTTGAAGACAAGTTAAACTTCAACTACATGCACATGGGTGTATCTGCTTCTGTTGTACCAAAGTTTAATAGGAATGCCCCGAACCACGTTCAACCAATGACAAACCTGCCAAGAAAGCAAGTATCGAATCACGCGCTACCTGGTATAGAGTTAAACTGGAGCAACAGCCAACGAACAACTTAAAGAAGCTAAAATACAGAAATAATTGTGGAGTTTAGCTTGATGCAGAATGAATTCGCGAAATTTCCGGCTCTCTAGCAATAGTAAATTTTGTTTCAANTTTGAAGACAAGTTAAACTTCAACTACATGCACATGGGTGTATCTGCTTCTGTTGTACCAAAGTTTAATAGGAATTCCCCGAACCACGTTCAATCAATGACAAACCTGCCAAGAAAGCAAGTATCGAATCACGCGCTACCTGGTATAGAGTTAAACTGGAGCAACAGCCAACGAACAACTTAAAGAAGCTAAAATACAGAAAAAATTGTGGAGTTTAGCTTGATGCAGAATGAATTCGCGAAATTTCCGGCTCTCTAGCAATAGTAAATTTTGTTTCAANAATTGTGGAGTTTAGCTTGATGCAGAATGAATTCGCGAAATTTCCGGCTCTCTAGCAATAGTAAATTTTGTTTCAATAACGTGTTGATATGTTAGAGTAATGCTGTAAAATTCAGATTAAAAATTATCGAAATAATTCAACTAATATATATAGCGACGAGTTTTCTTTTAGAAGACAATACAATTTTTATACAAGCTTAGCCCGAGCTACAACTATTCTACTGAATGTGTCTAAATTGGTCATGAGGGACGCTTTTGCGGAAACAATTACTTTGAAAAAGAAATCCCGTTTGCGCAGGGTGAACAGAGGAACGGTCTCAGCGTGTTTTCTGGCGGACAACAGCTGGCGATGTGCTTGCCTTGTATACGCGAATCCGTCCCGCTCGCACGGACAGGTAAACATGGCGCCGACCGCGCCGGTCTCATTACTGCTAATGCAGTCGCCCCGGGTCGCACAACGGATGCCCCCGCGCACAATGGACACACAATAATGGCTCGC
>NQII01000031.1:902039-922291 GCA_002778355.1 Clitarchus hookeri
TCTATCATCACCCGCAAACCATGCGACCCTTTTACTGGTTGGCTTCCTTCCCGCCTTTTGTCCGTGTTTTCCCCTCCAGAGAATGGCTCCACGCGGTCATGGCATTTTATGAAACTCTGTTAACCATAATAATGAGGTGATTAACGAACACCGCTTATTAATGGCAAGTCAACCACTTCTGAAATCAGCATTTAAAATAGCGTGCATATTTTAAAGCAGATGCTGTGATTTTAACGGCCAGTTATAAAAAATTAGTGTCATCTTTTAAAAGCACTATGTATAAAAAATAATCTAATACCAAGTTAGAGTAATTTTCGTCTTCTGCGAACGTGCTCAACTTTTGCTCATGAGCTACCTAAATAACTTTCAAAAGCACGTGATTAATAAGATAGGTGTTGTTTTGGTTATGTTTTGTTTTACTACAAACCTGCCCTTTTAACAACAAACACGACGTTACTGATATAACTAATGAGCCTACTTTCCTCTGCATGGGTGCAAAAAGTTTTAATGGCGTTCTTAAAGGCTTAGATGACAGTCTCGTCGAAAGCAATATCATTAGAGATGGAGCCAGAAACACATGCAATAGTAGAGAGTAGAGAGACAATCACATACATACACAAGTTTTACCTGGGACTAGAACCCAGAAAACCTCCTACCGTAAGCTAGCATGCAACCAACTTCATTACGGAGGTAGAATCCGGAACATCAAATTGGATGTAATCAGTCCAATGCTTTGATAGATAGAGTTTACTGACCTGAAATATTTACACTGCCGTCATTTTTAAAATAAGTGTATGAGACAGGTAAATCATGTAAGTTTGCAAACCTACTGTAGTGCTACTTTTGTGAGGAATTTTGTGAAAATCGGTTGATTGGTTCCCGAGGTATGATATAAAAACGTTTTATTAACATTTGGCGCCATTGTACAAATAAAATAAGGCTTCGTATACGATTATTCTCATAGATGCTCTCAGAATACAAATTTTGTTTGAACGTGGTTAAATTCTAAATTATTTATATTTCCGTAACTTTGAAAGTAAGCGTTTGTTCCATTAAAAATCATTTAATAAGTTTACATACTGATGTGCGAAATTTGGTGGAAATTAGTTGAATGGTTCTGCAGAGATGGCATAAATTTTCAATTTTCTAAACTTACACTATTTTACAAAGAGACCGAACGGGCGCTTTTAATTAATACCTCTAGCATGTAAAATCTGGTAGAATTTATTTGGATTATTTAATAGGTATAACACATTATAACTCAATTATTTTACTAACGCCATGAAAAAATGCATGACCCACTTTAAAAAATGTAATTTTAAATGACCTACGAGCGAAATCCGACACTTCGTTTATCTGTGGCTGTACCACAGAAACTACATTGTGTCACTCATGTGACTTCAAGAAACACTTTTGCAGAAACCAAAATGTCTGTTTAAAGAACGGCGTTCAAAATTGTTGCTGACCAGTGTCGCCATTTTAAAGGTGTGTGACACTAGAGTTCGCTGCATAATAGGATATTTCAACTCTGTATTGTTAAGTAATCTGTGACAGTGGGTTTTCACCAGGTGCTCGCGTTCTCGCTTTCCTCCCTCTCCACAAACTAAGGTAACAACCCGCTTCCCCATCATCACCTCATCACCACAGCAGTAACTTTCTCGAGAAGCAATCATAGTGTAGGGAGACTTTCCATGTTCTCTGTACACACACATAGGTTATATTTTGTGTCTGACTGCTACATATCTGAGACCTGACCATTCACTCCGCCATTGTAAGGGTGGATTAACTCACATAGACAGGTCACGCCGACCAGACAGCGCGAGCTGAGCTGATTTCAGTAGTGCCAATTCACACATCACCAGAATCACTGCGTTTTATGCGAACCCTTAATTCCAAGCTTTGTTTGGTTTGCGCATCAGCTACCAGGAAGATAGTTTTCGTTTCTTTTAAAATTAGCTACGCTCTGAGGATGTTGATTTTTGCAATTAATATTATTTTCATTTATTTTATCTCTATATATATATTCTATGCATATCACGAAAATGGACTATACTTCACACAGTTCACAATCCTTATCCTTAAATTAAATAGCAACAATTTTGGTCGCCTTGGAGATCACGCACCTAACTGGGGGTAATATCGGCTTTGTCTGTGGAGACAATTTGGAGATCAGCCTAACTTTCTCGTCTCAGACAACGCAGATAACTGCGGAAACAGCGAGTAGCGCTGTGATTAGCTGTCGGTGCTATCTGCTCTGTCTGATCTGGAACATGCGAATCCGCGTTAACAGAGCACTTCTGTAGATTTGCTACTACATGCAATGGAAGAAGTCGCCAGATTTCAATTGGTGAATGATGTAACAGTACGTTAAAGTACAGGATGAGTATAAAAGAATACCCCCAACTTTGAAGGTCTATAATATCAAAACCAAACAACCTACAACCTTGATTGACCAATCAAATGAACCGTGGAAGAGTGAAATTGGTTTACCATGCATTCATAAATGTCCAATAAGATCTCCATGAGCGGCCCGAACGACATCTACGCGATAATCAAACTCGTTCCACGCTCTTGTCAGCGTATCCTGTGTTACTGTTTCGTAGGCTTTCGTAACTTTCTGTTTGAGGTGGTGAGGGGGAAACGAGATCGCATTCGACAAGTCAATGTGAAAGGGACGGTTTGATGATTCCTTTATGTGCCCAGAACGAGGTAGACAATGCCTTCATGTCTAAGCTGGTTATTAGCGATGAAGCGACGTTTCATACAAATGATAAGGTGAACTGGCACAACGTGCAGATATGGGGTCAGGAGCCCCTACATGAAACCACCGAACACCAGCGTGCTTTCCCCAAAGTGAACGTGTTTTGCGCTGTATCCAAAGACACTGTTTTCAGCCCTTTCTTTTTTCACGAGCCCACTGTTACTGAAATCCCTTATTTAGACATGCTTACAAAGAGGTTGTTTCCTCAGTTAGAAGAGATGTCAGGGGACTTCATTTTCCAGCAGGATGGTGTGCCACACCATTGGCACCTAGCTGTTCGCGGATACCTGAACGAGATGTTGCCGCAACGCTGGATTGTTCGAAGAGCAGCTGGTGATCAGGCTCTTCATCACGTGTCCTCAAGAAGTCCGGATCTTACCCCTCGCGATTTTTTTCTGTGGGGGTACATAGAGGATCAAGTGTTCCGTCCACCATTGCCGGCTAACATTGACTACCTCAAAACGAGAATTACGAACGCCATTGAAACCGTAACGTGAGACATACTGACAAGAGTGTGGAATGAGTTTCATTATCGCGTAGGTGTCGTTCGGGCCGCTCGTGGTGGTCACATTGAACATTTATGAAGATATGGTAAACAAACTTCACAGTTCCACGGTTCATTTGATTGGACAGCCGACGTTGTAGGTAGTTTGGTGTTAATATTATAGTCCTTCAAATTTGGGGTGTTGTTTAATACTCATACTCTATATCTGATTTGGAAATCTTTACGCGAAAATGCAACAGCCCCTACTTCATATCCGAGGTGCAATCTGCCAGCCGGCCTTTGTCCGTTTGGTAGGACATCCAGCTTGTCTTGTTTCACGCTCATCACATTTATGTTGAGCAACGTTCTGGTGTTATCAGTCTCCATAGGTCAGGTATTCTTTTAATCCTTTCAAACACGAGTTTGCGGCGGAGTGTTCCTATCGCATTTTTTTCTATCGGCCTGAAAATTTGAATTTCCCATTACTGTGGCACGTTATTTTGTCTGCTCCTTGAAAGTGTTTTCTTGCACACGCAGTCGGCGTCAGGACTTTTATGAGTGGCAGAATTATCATGTTCCCGCAGCTGACTTACAACGAAATCACCGAAAAATGAAGGTTCGCCTTGGTGTGCTTGTACCACCCCATAATGGCTGCTTTGTGAGTTTCTGTCTGCAAGAACTCGGGGGATTGTATTGCATTTACGTGATCGGCGAAGAAGAATGCAATGTATAAGTTGTTCTGGATCCGCCTTTGCTGTACCCGGACCTTTTCTAAGCTGTACTTGACGCAGGGTTCTTGGGAACGGGAAGTCAGGGATGTATGTTTGTTTACTCGGGAGTGGGTAGACACCTCCGGGCGAGGAAGTGAGACGTTGTCGGGAAGACACCTCCTTGTGAGGGAAGAAGACTTTGTCGAGTCAGACACTGTCGGCGAGAAACCACGCTTCATGTCCCCATGATTAATGCCATCCTATGCTGTGGGGTGCAAGATGCTACTACAGTTAAAGCATACATGCAGGATTTTAACTTTTCTGAGAGGAATTACAGCGGGGCGTACCGTTAGGAAAGGATATGGCTACATGAGTTAATTGCGGGAAAGAATCTTATTTCTTTTTCTTATTCTCTTAGATAGGAGGAATTTGTGGGCACGTTCAGAGATGAGTGACCTCTCGGGAGAGCAGTAGTTCCAGGATGGTTCGGGGACATGAAGGAACCTGTGCAGATGTAGAATCGCAGAGACGACAGGCTTTTTTTCGAGTTAGGCGAAAAAAGAAGACAAATGTGTGAAAGCTGTGAATTAGTCGGAATACTGGGTGAGGAGAGTATCCCTATTTCTATAAAGATAAGTTAGTGTGGTCCATCAGCAAAGTACTACCTATATCCTGAGGTGTCAGGTGAGGGGAGTACCCAGAGCTGCAAGATTATTGTGTGGATGCTTCAATCAACATCAGTGAGCACTACCTACACTCTCAAGTATCAGGCGTGGGGAGTACCCTCGGCTTCAAGACTGATGGGATGCTGTGATCAAGGGGATATACGAGGGATGGTACAGAGTGAAGGCCTGAGATGTAGTGTGTTTGTCTCTGGGGAGCCTTATATATAGAGCCTGCACAATCTCATGGAATGATTAATGTAAAATATATTATGTATAATTTTTTTAATTTATTTGGTTAAGTAAAAATTCCAGGAGAAACGAGTTAAATATGTTTACAGTATCGTATATAAATTGTAATGTTTCATAAATTGTTTCATGTCCTTTGTAAACAAAGTTCAGTAGCATTTCAGAAGAAAAGAGAATTTAAAAGCCTCAATTATACAATAAAAATAAGTTATATCACTGTAATGTGATTTTACACTCCTGCCAACCTGGGAAGGTTGGGTCACACATTTTCTTCTTCTTTGTATGATTTTCTTTTTAATTGACGCTTCCTACCCCTTCTTTTTCCCTAGACTTCTGTGGGGCAAGATTTTGCGCGGTTGAGATGGGAAGTTGTGGTGAGTGTTGAGGTGAGGAGTATCCGCCAAAAGTTATTTTCCGTATGTGTTGCAAGTACAGCGCTCGTTTACGCCTTGGAACCTTTATAGACACCACGGTGGGCTCGATATAATTCTCTAAGCTAAAAGAGCCAAAGTGATGGAATCAATGACAATTAGCCGTGTTTCACGAACTAAGCGACTTCCTTTATTGGACTCCGCAGTCCGAATTCGCACAATTCAGATTATATAATCGCTTCCTACACTGTGACTGCAAATATTAATCTCAAAATGCTAGGAACCATATCACTTTTTTACTAACTGAAATTAGTAACTCCTATTATATCCGTTTTCAATGAGAGAACACTCTCAATACGACAAATAAATTATAGTGAATTTTTTCCGGGAAGAGATACAAGATAAGAAATAGGGTAAAAGAAAAGTGTATTTATTTTGAAATCACGCTGAGAGAAATGTTTTTTCCAGTCAACAAAATACTTGTTTGTACTGCCAGTTGTCCCAGCAAAATATTTTATTGAATAAACAAAATTTGAAAAGCAACAAAATTAATTTTGTTCATCTAAAAAAAATGCACCTCCTATGTTGGGCCAAAAGAAATAATACTTCCAACAAAATATTTAATTGAATAAACTGCATATATTTGTTTGGTCACTCATTTCATTGCCATTCTTCAAAAATACAGCCCGAGAGCTTATTTGTATTTTTTGTGACAATTAATATAATAAAGGTGTTTGTTTCTGCATTGATTGATGTTTAACAATGTTTTAAACATTATAATAAAACATCAAGTCCAACAGGAAACTAAAAAGTAGAGTTGTAAAACTTAAAATATTTGTTTACTCACGTTGTCCAGTATTTGAAGCATATATATTTTTAATATCCCAATCTCATCAGTAGTTGGTTTAGCTGAGGTTGAAAGAGCGTAGTGCTCAGCTAGAAACTACATAGGTTAGAATCTCGGTAAGGTTTCAAATTTTCTTTACTTGCACTGAAACGTATACATAGAGCCAAACAAATCTGTAGTTGCACCAACCAACTTCTCGTATGGAACAACCAAATATGAACGACAACAATTATTTGGTTTCAACAACCAATTATTTCATTGCCCTTATACAAACTATTTATTTGGTTACAACAAACAAACTTTGTTTGATTTAGCTAAATATTCTTCTCAGTGCATAGCAAATTTTTGTTCGTATTGAAACGGCTGTTTCACCCCTGTATTCCCAAGTGTAGTATATTCGCGGTTTCTTCACGCGTTTTGAATCAAACCATAGAAAAACCACTCCATGTATAAAATCTTTGGTTGTTTCCTAAATATGTCAAGTATCACATGCGTTTTATACTTCTGTTAAAATAAATGTATCTTATTTTTGGTTAAATTAAACTTTTTTTTAATGTTTACCTATAAATTGTGTTAATAATTCATTTACAATTAAAATGAATAAACAAGAGAAAATATTTGCGATGGGAATGCTTAATGGGAAACTGCTATCATGCAAAATGTTATTAAACTGAGTGCGCACGAATCCGGTGAGTTGTCCGTATGTGCAATTTCCTAGACTCCGCCTCATGCTTTGCTTGCATGAGGCGGAGTAATAGCTGGAAAGAAGAACTTCAATAGGGCTTCAGTAAAGTTGGAAGTAACCATGAATGTACTATACTGCGCGATAGCGTGGTGACAGTTTGTGGGCAAACGCTGGGGATAGGAGCATAAAACTTGAGTCCGTGTGTTTCGTATTTAGTGCGCTAGTTGACGGCGGATTGATGCGCTGCCAGCTCGACGACACACACGCACACACAGGACGTCTGGCGCGCGAAGCGGCCCTCACTCGTCGCGAAGTGCGACAGGCTGCTTCACAACAGTGTCCACCCGCCTCCCGCAGCGCGGGGCATCACTCAGCACCCGCGTCTCGCCAAGGCTTCCCCAGGAGCCTGCGGTTCGTGGGGAGGAGCACGGGTTTCTTCTGCGGCAGGGCCCTGCTCCTGAAATAGTCTTCCAACTCCCTCTTCTACACACCTGCCTGTACCAGACACCCACCCGCCCTCCACTCGACATCTACGAGGAATAGCTCAGACGTGCTGGTAAGCCAATGCGGTGAACTGATCGTTCACAGAATAAGGAGTTACACAGTGTTGGCAGCTAATGAGTTATTGTAAGGCCGTGTCTCAATTTGAAGAATACTCTTTTGAGAGCACTCTTTCGCGCAATCAGGCGAGAGCACTGCTTCGTGCTCTCTCTCTTTCTCTCTTGCGCTCTCTCTCTCTCTCTCTCTCTCTCTCTCTCTGTGTTTGAAATGCTGAGAGCTACAAAAACTTGCTAAGCTTAAAAAAAGGCCATAGCTTAGCCATGGGAAGCAAGTACTTTATATATGTTCAAAAAGTTTCACAATCACAAATAATTATAGCACTACCGTGAATAACTGTAAGGGCATGAAATACTATTGTTTTTGTTATAATACATTTCCATCATGTTACAAATTGTATGTGCACACTGCAAAAGCGACAGAAAAAAACAGCATGTCGAAACCGATACACCTTGTCATAAATCCCTATCTACATATTTATAAATACGAATTATGTAAGTAATTTATATGACTGAAACAGTGGCAATTATTCAACTACAGGTTTTGGTGACAAGGTTTTGGCCCGGAAAGCTACTGTAACCTGAAACACTATAAACAAATATGGCCAGAGTGCGAGAGAGCGCCAGCGAGAGTTCAACTTCGTGCTCCCTTTGTGGTCTCGCTATTTTGCGCCCTCTTCGACAAATTGGAACAAAACAGAGGGTTCTCTGTAACTCATTATGGCGTGCTCACGAGAGCGAGAGCACGAGAGAGCGCTCTATGGGCCAACTGAGAAACGGTCCAAGATATGATGTCGTACGTTCTTTACTGTATCTGGCTGTTACTTTATTTGCACATCAGCCACTAAGATTGATACACGCGTCTAGTATAAAAACGTGAAACACGTCGAAATATTATTCCTGCGTACCCAAAAACAAGCTACAAAATTTTAAATAGATGTTCCACCTTATATGTCTGCTCCTGCATTGCCATGGAAGTTTGAAGCTGGAAACCGTTCCTGCGGAGTTCAACCTTCTGGTTCGCTGGATCAAACCAGCTGAGGAAACATTTCTACTGTGACGGAAAACGTGCTCCTCCCGTATCCTATCACAAACTGCCCGAGGCAGTTTACGAATATACAGTCTGATGTAGTTCTTGGCTGCCACAATAAAAATAAAAAATTCAAAGGAACAAAACACTTAAGATACAGACTAGTCGATTAAGTACAGTATAGTACAGTAAAATACAGTAAAGAACGCACAACAGCATACCTTAGGCTGCGTCTCAATTGGCCTANTAAGTACAGTATAGTACAGTAAAATACAGTAAAGAACGCACAACAGCATACCTTAGGCTGCGTCTCAATTGGCCTAAGGATTGCTGTTTCGTGCTTTCACTGTCGCTAACACGTCAAAATTACGTCACAGGCTGGTCATCTCAATTCGTCGGAGAGAGCGAACTTAAGAATACCGCATCTTGCTAGTGCACTGAAAAAAAAAAACTTAGTGGCAGTCACAAAATGTATTGTTGGTATTCACCCTGCCAAATTGTTTTGTGGTGAACACAAACTTTTTTAGTTGGCACCACTAAATTTTTGTGGCCGTTACAAATTTATTATGTGGTAACTACAACAACTTTTGTGTTCACCACAAAATAATTTGGCAGGGTGAATACCAACAAAATATTTTGTGGCTGCCACAAAATATTTTTTTCTGTATAAGTAGTGACAATACGCTCATTTTCTCTCTGCCCCACGGTGGCTGTTGGCAATAATACACAAGCCTCCGTTGGCAAAGACACAGAATACTAGAGAATACAGACGTGAAACAGCCGCTCATACTACGAACTCGAGCCGCACACGCAAGCAAATTGCCGTCATTGGTCAACAACATGTAACACCGTTCGCAAATCAGCGCCTGGTAACCTAATCGCCAGCCGGCAACCCAGCCAGTAGGGAACATTTCGCAGCATGCAGTAGCCTATAAGATGCAAAGCTCGTTTCAAGAGCCTCGCGTAGCCAATCAGAGAAAGGAACTACCACGTCACTCAGTCTCTGTATCCTTATCTACTTTGCGACAACAAAGGTTTCCTGTTACTTTCCGCAGGCGTCTGCCATTTTGTCTTCATGCTCCGACAGGCGAATAATATCCTTAAGTACAGCTGGCGAGTGAGGTCATTTTCCCGGCTTGTGTGGTTGCAATTTGGTATCCATGCTATATTTTCGCCTATAAGAATGGGCTATAGTCTGTTTGCGGTATATTTTTCTCAAACCTTTGGGAGTTCACCCATGTATGATTGGTTTGGTTGTCTACTAAATAAATTGCACATCAAAAGCTTTTACACTTCATTTTATATTACAATTCCATAGTTTACATTTAAAAANGTCTACTAAATAAATTGCACATCAAAAGCTTTTACACTTCATTTTATATTACAATTCCATAGTTTACATTTAAAAAATTGATTGTTTGTACATAAACTAAAATATTTTTTAAATAGTCAGTGGAAATTAAAAACAGAGGGAAAAGACGNAAAAATTGATTGTTTGTACATAAACTAAAATATTTTTTAAATAGTCAGTGGAAATTAAAAACAGAGGGAAAAGACGGGTTGGCAATATCTGGTAAGAAGTAGTCTAGTTCTTTCATAAAATACTATTGAACTGAGTTGCATATATTATTTCCGGCGTATACGTTTATAACTGACAAATATTTGTATTTTGTAAAGACGTTTCGTTGTCATGTGTTAACAATTATTTATTTTGGATTGTGTATCCAGCGCACACATTGCGTTATTTTCTCAGTGGAGTTGTTTTATTTTTCAGACTCGTTGACTTACTGGAAGGATAGGTCAACGTTGTGAGTAACCCAAAGTTGATCTCCAGTAGGGCTTCAGAAATGTTGGAAGTAACCGTAAACAGACTTTACCACGAACTCAACGATACGCTCGCAACATCAACCCATACTCTTTCCCGCCCTTCGTCATGGAAACTATCTGGGAGAGTTTGCCAGCTCTAGCGACTAACGTAAATCCCCAGGAATTACGTGAATATTTGTATTAGGATCACGCAGCCAATCAGCCTACATTAAAAGGCCCCCTCCCCCCGGCCATAAATCCGTTTTTGTGAACGTAGACTATCTATTCATTCCGTGTCGCGGTAGAGGAAGTGAGAGGAAAAATTACTTAGAAGCTTAATTAGATCGCTTAGCGAGTGAATCGCTTCCAATCAAAAGAAGCCATTTATATTCTGGTTTGTATCAAAATATCTTCTTTGAAGTACTGGTATACGTTACGGTAAATAGTCGTACAAGCAACTTTTATTTTTCGTTTTCTAACCTCGTAGTTTTCTCTGAATATACAGCAAATGCTCTGGAAAAATTTACACCCGTCACCCCTGTAACCGTGAAAAGTTTCTCGTTTCTTACATCAGGAAGAATTTTTGGTGGTGATATATTGTTGGTACTGTTTGATCTCTCCAAAATAGAAGTTCATTTCTTCAAGATAGGCTTACTATGCTACTATAGAAAATCTTCAGATTTGAGCGGTTCTTAACATCGATATATTATGAGCCGAGGAGAGTGATGCGAGGTATAGAGCAGCACCGGAATGCAAAGGCGGGGTAAACGGGAGAAACCCGAGAAAACCCGCAGACCAGCGACATCGTCTGACACAATTCCCTCGTGAGAAAATTCAGGGATGACCCCGCCGGGAATCTAACCCTTTTCGCCTTTATTGGAGGCGAGCAGTCTATCCACTACACCACCGCGGCCCCCTTAAATAGTTAGTTCCTCTACTAACCAAATACTGTACATAATATTTCTATGTCGGTAGCCAAATTAACATTAAGACTTAAGAAATATCATAATTTTATATTTTAAAAATTTAGGTTACTTTTATTATAACGTATTTCGTAATTTTAGTGTATAAGTCGACAATGGTATCAGGTCCTAAAAGTTTTGAAAAACTGTTTCATCCTAGCATGACGCTATACATTATGAAACAGTGATGTGAGAAATGTTGCCACGCTCAATACGGACATCTTCCCCGAACGCAATATGCAAACTTAATTACACACAATTTTGACAACTTCGAAGATAATTTAAAATTACATTGTCTTTAAGATAGAAACATTTAAGGACTACCACCGTGTCAACAAGTTTTGCATATGGCAGGTTTTATGGTGAACAATTGAATGGTCATTAAACCTTGTGGGTTATCGCGGAAATCATTTGTGCAACCTAACACTGTAAAAACACGTTATTTGCTGCAACACATGTGTTGTTACCGCAAAAAATAATTGTTGTATCATTAAATAAGAACCACTGCAAAGTAGGTATGCCACAAATGGAAATGGAAAGGGCTTATTAACGTCCCCCAGTGTTATGCCTGAAGTCTTATCAGGGAACGGCTAACAAACTAATTTATGACCTAACTTAACCTAACACCCATGCATTAGCCAGGATTCGAACCCAGAACCTACCACACCCCATACCCGCGTCGCACCAACCGACTGCGCAACGGGAGGTTAGCATTTGCCACAATTTAAATTATTGTGTGGTGTATAGCCTATATCAGTGGCAATCAAAACCTTACATTGTGATTACAATAAATCAGCAGTGTCCTCTGTGATAAATTCAGTTACTTAATTTAGAACATTAATAAATTATTCAGATGGTCTAAGGAATTTGCTGTTTGGTGACGTAGCGTTAGGAGAGTTTCGTTTGGTAATAAAAATTATAAAGAAATTAAAAAAAGTGTTAATGTTACTTAACCCTTTCCTTTGGCGTAAAACTACATTTCTTTGCTGTTAAAAAAACAAGCTCAAGGAAATTCTTTTTCATTAGCTGTAAAGAAAATTAATATTTCCATAAAACAAAAACGAATAAAGAAAAAATTTAATAACAACAAAATTAAGTTTCTTTAACCTTCCCTTTGAATCGAAGCAAGAATTTGTTATTTTAAATAAAACAGCCTCAAAGAAATGCATTTATTTGCTATATAGAAAGCGTTGAACGTATTTTTTTACAATGTAGCTCAAAGAAATAATCTTGAAGGAATAATATATAGCGTCTGTTGCTTTACTTTCACGAATGGTTGTAATTATGACACGATTAAGATGTTTTACAGTGTTTTTTATGGCTGTATTAGCAAAATTCTCATTATTAAGCCAGCGAGATGGGAAACAATTTCACACCATGACCTCTGCCAATAAAAAAACGGACATGCATTGCACGTAATTCATTTAAACATTGAAAAGGAGTCATATTTTGCTTCAAGAAATTAATGTTCCTAAAAGTCTTTACTTTGAAATTACTTAAACGCCCGTTTATTATTGCAAAAACTGGTCAACGCGTGTGTTGTGTGTGATGTGTGTGAATGTGTGTACTGTCATATGTAAAGTACTGTGGCGAGAGTGTCTAAGCTCAAAGATTGCACATAAACGGCACTTTGATTAAAACCATCCAGCAATTAAATTACTTAGGCAATATGTTAATCATGACTAATTATGCATAGTTTTTGAATTCATGCGAATTTTCAATCTACTGCGAATAATAAAGACTGGTTTTCAGCNTACTGTCATATGTAAAGTACTGTGGCGAGAGTGTCTAAGCTCAAAGATTGCACATAAACGGCACTTTGATTAAAACTATCCAACAATTAAATTACTTAGGCAATATGTTAATCATGACTAATTATGCATAGTTTTTGAATTCATGCGAATTTTCAATCTACTGCGAATAATAAAGACTGGTTTTCAGCTAACTATGGTATTTCAAATTTATAAACTAAAATAATATGAAATTTGTTTACGGATGCTTGAGAGTTTCATTTATAATTGNCTATGGTATTTCAAATTTATAAACTAAAATAATATGAAATTTGTTTACGGATGCTTGAGAGTTTCATTTATAATTGTATCATACACACTAAAAAAAACTGCTGGTAAACTTCCTGAACTGAATTGGAAATTTTTTTCCCCATATATCGTATGGAAATAATACTACACATCTGGCTACAAATATGGAACGTTTAGCGTCGCTAATATACAAAGTTAAGAGTTTCCTACACATTTGACTGTTTCCTGAGCAAAAATAGGAACGCTAGTATGAATGTATAGGAAATAACTTTACCATTCGCGCTTCNAATGTATAGGAAATAACTTTACCATTCGCGCTTCCTCACTCTACCTACACACTCATTATTAAATTTGCGAATAATTCCTTTGAGTGTAGGTAATAATAACAAAGGTTTTAGCTTTCTAACGTTAATTATATTAATTATATTCATCAAAAACTGTCTCTGAACGAAATACGGTAATATATTTGGCAAATCTGTAAGTATTTATCTGGAAATACAAAGCTATCCTTCGAATTTTAAATGCTCTAGCTTCTAAATGTATAACATAACCACAGGCTAGGTAGAAGTGTGAAGTACACTTTTTAGGAAGTTGGTTGGTCCGAATGGTGATGTTCGTGTATTAGGTCATGTGCAGTATGTGCATTGTGCTTAATAAATTGTAACATGTAATAAGAATTTTATTTGCATATCCCAGAGTAGTACTTTTCGAAAGTGTGAGGGACAAAGACACTATTATTAAAATAATTGTTTTGTGGATGAATGTTGAGNCAGAGTAGTACTTTTCGAAAGTGTGAGGGACAAAGACACTATTATTAAAATAATTGTTTTGTGGATGAATGTTGAGACTGTAGGAAGAAATTAGAGCTGTGAAAGTATCGCACTAGAAGAACACCTATTACCAGTGCAGTACGCAGCAAGGAAGTATTTACGGGCTGAGAGAAGTATGCTCGAGGATAGTACGGTGCACGCCAAAATATGGCATGGTTGTAACACCTGAGCTCATAAATCAATGCATCACGGAAGGGATTAATAAGTATGTTGCTCTCAAATGCATTAAATAACACATTGTCCGCATTGCACCAACAGAAAACAAGTCATGTTTTGTGTAGCTTTAGTTGCAAGTCACAATTCTTAAATCTTTTTGTATACTAATTTATTATGACCACCTCAGCAAGGGCAAAATTTCGGACCATCGTTGTTGACGATAATTAATATGTCGATGAAGACTGTCTTTCAGTTCCGACCCAGGCTACACTAATTATAGCTGCGATGATGTATGCAATTAACCGTTTTAATCATTATGTTCTATACATGAGCCTACGCAGAGGAAGTTAGTTTAATGATCTATACTGTACACAGAAAACAACATCGTCGAATAAGAGAATTTCCTCATGTGCTGGGAGACATTACTGGTTCTTGGGACTATACTACGCAGTCCTATAAACAACGGCTGCCAGCTACATCAAATATAAACACGTTTTTATTGATCGTGACATGTGTCAGAACGCTATGCTGATAACTGTACATTTCCGAGCAAAAACGCATTCATTGCAAATCTTAAAGTTATATACATGAAACCGATATTCACATAGAAGTAATCAGGCTGTACCTTATTCTATATAAAATCCCCTAGAAAGTATTTGGATATGATGCATACATCCATATACACAGACCCAAACGTACGGACCAGAAGGTGATTTCGTAAGCATTTATTCGAGAGAACGTATTGTTAAAGTAACACCGCACCGCCACGCATTGGTGTCTCCTATCTGGTGCAAGACTTTTGTGGGCGGTAGTACAAGCGGATTTCAGAAGTGGCAGTCTCCGACCATACATGGCACGCGCCAGCGACTCGCTTCAAGCGAGTTCTGCGGCTGCAGGTTCTAAAATTAATGGATGCTGTAATGCGAAATTACGCCGGCCTTACAGCAACACTGTGGCTGCACTCAAAAGTTCTCCGTATAGCTGTATCTTGGCTTCCAGCTTGCAGCGGTCAACTGGATGGAATGCCTTGCCCTTATATGTAACAGTTTAATCGCTCAGTTACAAATATTATTTCGTGTGTTTAGTGTCCTGCAGACTAATATCCCACATTGCTTCGTAAGAACTAGACCGAATTATTTGTTAAATATCTGCTGTCGCAGTAAAAAGTCAATTTAACCCTCGCTCGTGCAATATTTCTGGTGGCCCTGTAGGGGCGCGCCCTATGAAAGTAGGCTTACTACTTGGGATAGGAGGGGGAACAGGTTCTAGGTGTGTGCCAGATTCTAGACCTACATCTATGTTCTACAAACAAAATTGTGTTTAGGAGGAACATTTGATCATACACTAAAACCACAGAGTAGATTAAGTACACATTTACGAAATGATGTAGCAGTTACTTAGATATTGCACCTATTGTCTGATTGGCTGCGCGAGGTTCTGGGAACGGGCTTTATGTTTAATTGGCTACTCACATGCTACGAAAGGTTACTTATTTTCTGGGCAGCCAGCTGGAGAGTAGGTTATCAGTCGGTGATTGACGAACGGTGTTCCAACATGTTGCTGGCCAGTGGTGCCATTTTGCTGGCGTGTGTGAAGAGAATTCGCGACATAAACTGCTGTGTTACCTTTCTAATATTAAATACCCTGCGGTTAATGATTTTTGTAAATTTAGGAAATATTTCAGTGCAGCTACTTGCCAATTTTTTGGTGACAATACAAGTGAAATAATTTACACTTACAACACAAAATTCTATTGAACATAATAAATTATTTATCCATTTGTTTATACCGCAACATTATGAACAATTTATTNCTACTTGCCAATTTTTTGGTGACAATACAAGTGAAATAATTTACAGTTACAACACAAAATTCTATTGAACATAATAAATTATTTATCCATTTGTTTATACCGCAACATTATGAACAATTTATTTATAACAATTTTGATACAAATAATGAAGCATAAATGTTTGTTAAAATACAACTTTAGCTATATGTATTCACAGCAAAGTGTTGTAAAACTTGCTCTTCTTGACATTTAATGTTAATTTTTTTTTTTATTAAATCATATCTGTTACTTTGCCGTTCACTCACAAAAAGAACAAGTTAAAGTTTTTGGAGCTTGCAATCCACTCGAAAACAGAAACCCGAGTTTTTCATGTCTCAGTTATACACTGCACATTTTTTCTGCATTTGTACAAGGAATTATTCGAAAAAAATTCTCCGAAATATATATTTTTAACACTGAAAATAAATTAGTAAATTTCACAAAACATTAGTGGGGAATGATTAAACCTAATGTTNTAAAGTTTTTGGAGCTTGCAATCCACTCGAAAACAGAAACCCGAATTTTTCATGTCTCAGTTATACACCGCACATTTTTTCTGCATTTGTACAAGGAATTATACGAAAAAAATTTTCCCAAATATATATTTTTAACACTGAAAATAAATTAGTAAATTTCACAAAACATTAGTGGGGAATGATTAAACCTAATGTTGCACGTTAACAAGCTAGAAGAGTAGATCTCAAGTTTATTATAAANTTGCACGTTAACAAGCTAGAAGAGTAGATCTCAAGTTTATTATAAAAATATAGCCGCGTAAACAGCTTTTTTTTTACATAATTTAATGTAAATATATAACATTTCAGCTATAGAGATACAAAAGATCTTTGGCAAATCGTTCCCAAAAATATTGTTTTTACAAGTACGTACATTCTTTTACTGTGCATGCGTGAAGCGCAAACAGAAGATAGTGTTTTTAGGTGCCACTTGTGAATACGGACGGTTCTTAGTTACACATTAACGCGCTGCTGTTTTTAGCATAGTCCATTCACGGTTACTTCCGACTTTTCTGAAGCCCTGCTTATGTTATACTTCCAGGACATTCCTCCGCCTCATGTAAACTATGCTTAACCGACTCTAGGAAATTATACCAAAGGGGCAGGCACCACATTCAAGCGCACTCAATGTGATAACATTTTGCATAAGTACTATTCCTTACTAGGCATTACCAACACACCCATTTTCTCCCTGTTTTAATATATATTAATTGTAAATTAAATACTATAATTTATGAATTAAATATATATAAAAAATTTAATTTAACCTAAAATATGGTATTTTTTCTGTTTATAGAAGTATAAAACGATTACACGATGTGTTCAGGAAACAACCAAGCACGGGCTGGTTGTTCAAATGTTTGGTTTAAAAATTATGAATAAACCGCGAATAGACTGTAGTGTACAATTTACACTCGGGGAAACTAAATCCGTGAACATACAGACTTGGTGAATTCGTAAACTAGCCACTTTAAACAAATCGCAAGCAATATCACAATTTTAAATTGAATAGTAGACTATGTTTAATTACGTAGATGTATAAATAAGAGCTACCCATGTAAGCCTTTCATTTTAGTGTTATCTGTTGTCTGAAGTACATGTATAAAAAGGAATCTAGACCTCGACATCAAATGCGAAACTATTTAATAGTCTATCAAAATGGCTTAAACTGAGAGGAAAAAGAAAACTACAGAGTAATGCAAAATAAGGGAGCTACAAGCAGCACAAAACTAACACTGGGCGTATGTTTCGCTGAATAATAATAATTATACAAGGGTATCATATGAAGTACGGGTTTAAAATTAATTGTCTACCACTTCTGAAAACGTGAACGAAAATTTCTAAAAAAAAATCTGCTATGAAGGAAAACCAAATAAACATAGGAAAAAAAAATTAAACTATAGGTTCGAAATAAAGGAAAAAGGGGGGATGGAGGAGAATTATTTTCCGGTGGGTGATTGGTGTTGGGATGTGGTGGGTAAGGAGCGGGTAGCTACCTGGGCGGTTCGGCGGTCGGCGGATTGTTGAAGAGCGAGTGGCGTCGAGTGTGCCGGGAACATCTGGTCCCGACAGCGCGGATGTCGCGTCATTGTTCGCGCCAAATTGGTTCCCGCCGTGGAGGGCGCGCGCCTCGCGAGTCGCCTTCTCATTGGTCGCCGCACAGCCGGCCGGCCGCAGACATGCAGCTCTTAACGGCACTTCCTAGTAGAGTATTGTCTGTAAAATCAGTGTTTGCGCGTATGTATACCACTCACCGTTACTTCCATATTTTCTGAAGCCTTGCTGAAGTTCCAGTTCTAGGATATTCTTCCGCCTCGGGCAAACAAAGCTTAACAGAGTCTGGAAAATTTTACCATAAGGCTTCGCACCGCATTGGTGCGTACTCACTTTAGTAATAGTTTTCATAAGAACTGTTTCTTATTAGGGATTACCAACATACCTATTTCATCACTGTTTTTATTAATATTAATTACAAATTAAACATTATAATTTAAAAATGTATTATTAATTTAAAAAATTTACAAAAAAAAAAGGCACTTCTATGTTAACATAAATATGAAACGCTTGTGAGTGAGTGAAAAGATTTGGGCGGCTCTTAACAGCGAGGTCTTGAGAGCCGATGAGGGCGAATGAGGTGAGTATGAAGGAGCGCCGGAATAAAGGGGCAGGGGAAACGGGAGATCCCCGAGAAAGCCCGCGGACCTGCTGCATCGTCCGGCACGATTCCCACATGCGAATAAAACGCTTGTGATGCATTACGTATTTAGGAAAGCTCCAAACACGTTATGCATGACGTGATTTTCAAAGGTTTCATTAAAATAGTGCGAATAAACACCGAATTGGCTATACGCGTATCCCAGAAAATAAAAGGTTCTGGGAATGCGCCGTTTTTCCAGGAGAGGTGAAAAAATAATTATCCGAAGTTACCTTTTTCTATGTTTTTCGTATTAAATATAATCGATAAAAAAAAGTCATAATGGTTTTACAAAATAATGTGGGCTTTCCCGCGCAGCTTTCTTACTGGAAAAGAGAAAAGTATAACGTGGCATACGTAGTTTAATCCACTGGCTTGCATTGCGTGTAACATTAATCTGCTGTCATATATCTAATTTGCGAGGAATTCACTTCCTGGAAACGCGTATCGCAGTCTAAGGAGACACCGTCTTAATGCTTACTTATAACATCATCGAGAAAAAGGTTTCGTTGAATCAAACAAAGTTTGTTTGGCGCAACCAAATTAATTTTTTGTATAGGGGCAATAAAATATTTTGTTTTTAAAACCAAATTATTTTGTTGTTCTTACTTGGTTGCCCTAGAAAAATATTTGGTTGATGCAACTAAATATTTGTTTGGATATACGCACATTATAGTATCGGTTAATATAAAAATAATATTCGAAGTGCGAACAAGATTTCAATCTAAATCAGCAACGCCCTAGCACTACACTTATGAAATTGGAATGTTTTAAAATGGAGATCTTTCAAATACTGTACAACGTGCACAAATGAATATTTCAAGTTTTACAGTTTTCTGCATCTCTTTGAAATGAATGGTTAATGCCAATATCACCGAGCACGCAGCACGTTGTTCACTGGCTGCAAGTGCTGAACACACGTACAGCGCGTACCAAAGAATTGCGTGTGACCAAACCGGTTAAATAAGTGCTTTGATATGACTAAGTCACGATGCAAATACCACGTAACTAAGTTACGGAAAACTTTTTTTGTCAAAAGCTCGCGTTTATTGTAAAACCAAATGTAAACAAACGGCGTGCCATTGCTGGAAAACGTGAATTTGACAGCTGTTTAGGTCATTCACGAGCAAATGTTGCACAAAAGACATAAATCGGTACTGCCACATCTTTAGTCTGTGGTACCAACAAGAAACCCGATATCTGGACTGTGGGTACAGATGTTTGTTCCTATTGTCATATTTTCTATAAGTGTGTGTAAGACTACAAGCTGCCAGATATACGACATAGCCCAGTTTTCTTACAACTTCTTTATGATAGTCTACGAAGCAATTAAAGCCTGTGAACTGAACTAGTTACTTATAAGTAATACAGAAACTTGCGAATCACTAACATTCTCATGCTTGCCTGTTCAATTAGTTTTTCCATTCTACCACTTGCGAAAAATTACAATGCCTGATGGGCCACACACACTTATTACGAAGTCGTGGCTCAGTTATACATATATACACTGTAGAGCCAAACAAACTGTTACACCTGCCTAATATCGTGTAGCTCCCCCCCCCC
>NQII01000031.1:922314-937542 GCA_002778355.1 Clitarchus hookeri
CCTGCAGGGCAGTCCACAAATCCAATCTGCGCCAATTTGAATTTGAGAAAGGGTTGCACGTCTGTCACGTTTAATGATTCTCGTCAGTCGTCGTTTGTCCCGTTCTTACACGATCTTTTTCCGGCTGCAGCGATGTTGAAGATGTGATGTTTTACCAGATTCCTGATATTCACGGTACACTCGTGAAATGGTCGTACGTGAACTTCCAAATGTTATCGCTACCCCGGAGATGCTATGTCCCGTATCTCGTGCGCCGACTATAACACCACGTTCAAACTCACTTAAATCTTGATAACCTGCCATTGTAGCAGCAGTAACCGATCTACCTGCCGACCGCATCGCGTTGCTCTGATTGGTTCCAAACCTCTGTTATTTGCATACACACGCCTATACCAGTTTTTTTTGGCTTTTCAATGTATATGTATTTTATGTGAAGATTCAATAAATCGGATAATATACAATTTTATTGCAATTTTTACACTAGCGACAGTTGCAGCCGACGTTAAAGTAGGTAATCGTATTCAAAAGTAAGTATTTAAAAAAATAATAGTTTATGGAATAATTGGTCCGTGGGTTAATCTGTGGAGTCTGGCGGACGCTAACTGAATAGCCCCGAGTGTTGAGAAATGCATGCAAACTGCACCTCTTAACACGTTTAAGACTGTGGTGTGGACATGACTCAGAAGCAGCGTATTTCGAGAATGTCTCTCATACACACGTCTCGCTGTGACACCCCGCGTATAAGGAGCTGGATCTAACTAGGTCTGACTGCATCAGATATGCATGCACAGCTAGTTCACGGCCCCTCGAGCGCTTTATATAACCAACCTTTGGAAACTACTACAGCCTGTAACGACACAGAATTTAGCGTCAACGTCAACTGAACAGCTCCCAGTACAGTAGCCAGCGAATTACGAGATATGTTCTGATAGCCGGACGTGTTATTTTAAATTACGATTTTTAATTTCACGGCTGTATATGAAATCGGTCATTTTTGTGCAAAGTAGAATATTAATTTGAGAAAGACATTTATTTATTTAAGTTTCCAGCACGTCAAATCGTACATTGCCACTTGGCATTATCTTTACAATTTAATGATTATGAAATTGTAATTTATCTGTGGGCGTTTGAACGGACTGCGCCCATTGCTAACAAAAAGCCGAATAACAAAACAAAGAAACGAAAACCAAATATCACTAAATGAACGGCAACAGTTAGGGACGAAAAAACACCGTAGCTGTCAATCAAACATGGACTAAAGAGAGAGAGAGACTTTACAGTTTGAACAATAAAAACAACGGACAACAGCCGCAATGAACACAAATCAGGGGAAGGATCGTTTGTTGGTCAGCGTGTAAGAAAACGGCCAAAAAAAGTAAATGTCCTCATCGATGGTAAACGTTAGGGATAAGCCACATAGAATAGATAAGTGCGCAGAGACGAAATGGTGCGACGGTGCCTTTGATTTGAGCGTACCAATTCTCTAATTGGCTGCGAGAGGCTCTGGAAATGGGCATCGCATATGAATGGCTGCTGCATAATACGAAAGGATCCTTATTGGCTGGATTACCGGCTGGCAAGTTGTTACCACGCACTGCCTAGTGAACGGTGTTTCAAAATGAAATAGAGTAAAATATGGCACATGCAGTGGAAACGACACAAATAACTAACCACGCCATACGAAAAAACGGGTGTTTATTTGGGTAAGATACTATAATTGAAGTGCCTATAGTACATCATTGCGCTAGAACTAGCGTGAGTAACCGCGACGACACAGACCTTCATGGAGTCACAAAGGCATTTAAAGTTGTCCTGTGGACGATATTCCCGTAGTTGTTGAAACAGTCACTCCAGAAGCTGCAGACACCTATACGCTGTTCATATAAATGCGAGCAATTTTGAAACCAGCATCAAAAAATGTAAGTGTCCCTAACTGCATATATATTTAACTGGCACATTGACTGGCGTGCGCCCAGTGAAGTTGGTAACGACGGAGGGTAGTCTGGAATTAATAATCTTAGCTTAACATTTATGAACACTAATATTAATTATTTTGCTTTCTGTTTTTTAATGCATGTAAGTGTAACACATAGCAAATTTGTAAAATACTAACTTTTTCTATAACTTTGCAGTTATAATTGACTTACGCATGAGTAAAGTGATCATGCGATGTAAAATTTTCATATAGTGAATAGGGCTTTCAAAAGAGCTCAGTTAACAGTGAACAGCATTTGGACGCCTGGAGCTGACGTCTTAACTGGCTCCATACGCATGTTCAGTAGACCGGGCTGGCCAAGGAAAGGTGTCAGCAGAATGAAAGCAGTTTTGGAGAACCCGTGCTGTACGTAGAAGTGAGTATTTCCTCACTTCTGGTAGTCATCCTAGTTCGTCCAGAGCGTGTCNTGAGTATTTCCTCACTTCTGGTAGTCATCCTAGTTCGTCCAGAGCGTGTCCTGCGTGTGTGTTCTCATGTTTCCACTGTCCCCAACACCTCCATACATTTCGGTCGCCACGGAACGACCATCCTGCCATCCGCAGTCCACCGGTTCATCCAGTATCATACTCTGCGTCGTCGAGACATGCTGTTCACTCACTGACGTTCACTTTAGGGACCTACACATNGTTCATCCAGTATCATACTCTGCGTCGTCGAGACATGCTGTTCACTCACTGACGTTCACTTTAGGGACCTACACATACAATGATAATGCTGAACACTGCTTCTTCCTACGACCATTCACGGTAACAGTGTTCTAATGGTGTTATTGCCTGTGGCAGTTCTACCCGGCCAAACGTAAGTAGACTTTAAGTGGATGTATTATTGTCCGTGATTATGTTGTTTGCCAACTTTTGTACCACAACAAAATTTGTTCTAGATGTGTCAATCTTTATGGCACTGAGTTTACGAGTAAAGAGATGAATTTTTTTAGTTTACAATAAAAATTGCTATAAGGATTTAACATGGATTTCCAGTCTTCCAGCTGTGCCAGTGAGCCAATAACGGCGAAGAATGCGTTGTTTACTGGCGTAAAGAGACTCGAGAAATTAATAAGTGCATTCATATAAGGGTGATTTAAATAACCTGTTCCTACCAAAGAGTTGGGCAAGGGCAACCGACGACATTTAAAAGTGACATTATACAGATATTGTTTCATGGAGACTAATCCTTCGAGTTTGCTGAGGCTATAGAGTCGGCAAGTACAAAGAGACGAAATGTCGTGGTTGTTCCTTTGATGCGGGCATACCCATTCTCTGATTGACTTCACGAGGCTCTTGTAATGGGCCTTCGTGTCTGATTGGCTACTGCATTTTTCGAAAGGTTCCTTATTGGTTGGGTGGCTGGCTGGCGAGTAGGTTACCAGGCGCTGATTGGCGAACGGATTTTCCAATATTTTTTAGGCCAGTTATGCTATTCTACTGGCGTGTGCGGCTTGAGTTCCCGGTATAAGAGGATATTTCACATCTATATTCTTAAGAACGCTGTGCTAAGGCGTTACCTTCATACCACGAGTTCTTGGCATTAAAACCCGAGTAGCCATAGCAGTTTGCACTGTTTATGTTTGTTAATTTTGCTTTCCTTAACCACTATCTATTTATCCCTTTAGAATGAAGCCCCAAAAAAGACAAAAAGTGCTTCCACCAATTAACGTAATGAAGTGGCTTCTCGGTTTGGTTTTTTTANAATGAAGCCCCAAAAAAGACAAAAAGTGCTTCCACCAATTAACGTAATGAAGTGGCTTCTCGGTTTGGTTTTTTTAATTGGTTTCAGCCTGCTTTTATATGCTGGTTTAGGTAGCCTTAATGGTGCATTCGAGAATCCCGAGATGAACTGTCGTACACTAAGTACATCCCTAGGCAGCCCTGAAAGTATTTCGTTGTCACTGGTAGACGGGGATTTATTTTCTTTACCGATGAAGAGTAAACGTAATTACGGCTTCTATCTACCTAAAGATGGTTTGCGCGTCTGANAATGAAGCCCCAAAAAAGACAAAAAGTGCTTCCACCAATTAACGTAATGAAGTGGCTTCTCGGTTTGGTTTTTTTTATTGGTTTCAGCCTGCTTTTATATGCTGGTTTAGGTAGCCTTAATGGTGCATTCGAGAATCCCGAGATGAACTGTCGTACACTAAGTACATCCCTAGGCAGCCCTGAAAGTATTTCGTTGTCACTGGTAGACGANCATCCCTAGGCAGCCCTGAAAGTATTTCGTTGTCACTGGTAGACGAGGATTTATTTTCTTTACCGATGAAGAGTAAACGTAATTACGGCTTCTATCTACCTAAAGATGGTTTGCGCGTCTAAAAATTGGTTTAAATTAAACAAAAAAAAAAAATTTTTAATGTATTATTAAATGAATGTCTTGATGTTCCTTGTGTAGTTTCTTCAGTTAATACAATGATATTAGGTCAATATTAGTATAGTAAGCCTATTTGTTTAATTTATANGGATTTATTTTCTTTACCGATGAAGAGTAAACGTAATTACGGCTTCTATCTACCTAAAGATGGTTTGCGCGTCTGAAAATTGGTTTGAATTAAACAAAAAAAATAAATTTTTTTTATGTATTATTAAATGAATGTCTCGATGTACCTTGTGTAGTTTCTTCAGTTAATACAATGATATTAGGTCAATATTAGTATAGTAAGCCTATTTGTTTAATTTATANCCTTGTGTAGTTTCTTCAGTTAATACAATGATATTAGGTCAATATTAGTATAGTAAGCCTATTTGTTTAATTTATATACGGAAATGTATGTAATTATAAAGTGCATAATTTAGGCATACGTTTTTAAAATATATTTTTGTTCAATACCATGCTTTTAAGGGCGGGTACCCACAACTTCTTCCTCTAAAGAGTCGACTATATTGTGGAGATAGGCAGATGGAAGGATAAGGACGTCTCTTCCACACAGTGGAATGATTCTTGTTCCAGATAAACAGAAAACTAGGAAACTTTGGAGATGAGAGTCGCACCTATAGACAAAAGAGAAAGACGAAAGAAAAAAGTCAGCAGCTTCTTGAAACCCGATTTCGTTCTAGAAACTTCTGGCGTAAGGAATCAGTAGAAAAGTTGGGGAAGGACGAGTAAAGGGCGCATCAAGGGACGAGAAATGAACCCCCGCGAGAATGGGTAGAGATTAAATTGGCCGGAAAAGGCCGCCAATATTTTTTTTCCACTTCCCGCGATCGGATCCTTATTTAACAGAGAGGCGATCGCAAGGTGGGGCCGCGCGCGTTCGAACTTCGTTTATCGTTACCGCGGGAAGACAGCGAGCCGCAGAGCGATTTCCGATACCCGGGGCGCCCGTCGTTATCTGGCGCTCTTGAGTTCGCAACGAGTGCGGGAGGATACGGAAAGAAGGACGGAAGGAGGGGGTGGGCAAGTTGGTGTTAATATGATGAGAAAAATTTCATCTCGGTCACCTGGGAATAGCTCTGAGCAATATAATCGCACGGGCTACCGTCTCGCGTAGCACACCGGTTGGAGGTGAGCCAGGGACAATGCGTGATTCCAACACCAGTGGTAAACAACCTCGAGACGCAGAATACTTGAGAATACAGAGGCAAATNCAGGGACAATGCGTGATTCCAACACCAGTGGTAAACAACCTCGAGACGCAGAATACTTGAGAATACAGAGGCAAAGCACTGGCTTATACCGCAGATTCCAGCTGCACTCGACAGCAACACGGTGTCACGATTGCTGACTTTCGCTCGATCAAGTTTTGACGCAGGAACTAATATATTTGATGGGCTAGTGATATATTCTTATATTTTTTCACAGACTATTAAAGATGGCAACCTACAAAGCGCATTTGTTCACGTCTCCTCATTATACCATTATAAAGTGTGAACAATACATGTCATGTTGAAGTAGGTATTGTGCATCGTTAGGGTGGTCATGTTATAGTCTTCTACAAGTACTCAAAAAAATGTGAGACAACCAAAAGTACACCCACCCATCCCCCACTTATCCTTCAGCTTATGGCTTGGCTTCACCTCTTTTGCAAAAATTCTTCGTTTTTGTGTCATAATTTAGGATACAGAGTAATTACGGACAATGTGCGATTATAGAATGTTTAAATTTTACGAGTTGCTTCATATGTTTGTGCTTGATTTTCATGATGTGCTATCTGCTAGTTTTAAAAAGTCAGGAACATATTTATGTTTTATTAATAAGTTTTTGCCATTTTTAAAAATGGAAATAACATACCGTGAAAATTAGACGCAAAAATATTAAACAACTAGAAAATTGTAAATTTCTATGATCAAACATTTCCAATAACACCTCTGAAACTTAAAGTATGACACGAAAACAAGGAATTTCTGCATACAAGGTGAAGCCGAGCCTCAAAGTTAAATTCGCACCGTGCTAGTAACAGATGTACACTGAAGAGCCAAAAAAACTGGTACACCTGCCTAATATCGTGTAAGGCCCCTGCGAGCACGCAGAAGTGCCGCAAGATGACGTGGCATGGACTCGACTAATGTCTAAAGGTATGCAGGAGGCAATTCACAGCATGAATCCTGCAGGGCAGTTCACAAATCCATAGGAGTTCGAGGAAGTGGAGATCTCTTCTGAACAGCACGTTGCAAGGCATTCCATATATGCTCAATAATGTTCATGTCTGGTGATTTAGGTGGCCAATGGAAGTGTCTAAAGTAATACGAGTGTTCCTGGAGCCACTTGGTAGCAACTCTCAACATTTGGGGTGTCGCATTATCCTGCTGGAATTGTCCATGTCCGTCGGAATGCACAATGGACATGAATGGGTGCAGGTGATCGGACAGGATGCTTACGTTTCTGCCACCTGTCAGAGTCGTATCTAGACGTATCAGGGGTCCCATTTCACGCCAACTGCACACGCCCTATACCATGACAGAGCCTCCACCAGCTTGAACAATCCCCTGTTTACATGTAGGGTCCATATATTCATGAGGGTGTCTCCATACCCGTACACGTCCATCCGCCCGATACAATTGGAAACGAGACTCATCAGACCAGGCAACGTGTTTCCAGTCATCAACAGTCTAGTGGCGGTGTTGGCGGTCCCAGGCGAGGCGTAAATCTTTGTGTCGTGCAGTCAACAACGGTACACGAGTGGGCCTTCGGCTCCGAAAGCCCATATCAATTATGGTCCATTTAATACTTCACACACTGGCACTTGTTGATGCCCCCGCATTGGAATCTGTGCCAATTTGAGAAAGGGTTGCACGTCTGTCACGTTTAATGATTCTCGTCAGTCGTTTGTCCCGTTCGTTAACGATCTTTTTTCCGGCCGCAGCGATGTCGAAGATTTGATGTTTTACCGGATTCCCGATATTCATGGTACACTCGTGAAATGGTTGTATGCGAAAATCCAAATTTTATCGCTACCTCGGAGATGCCATGTCCCATCTCTCGTGGGCCGACTATAACCCCTCGTTCAAACTCACTTAAATCTTGATAACCTGCCATTGTAGCAACAGTAACCGATCTAGCAACTTTGCCAGACGCTTGCTGTCTTATATAGGCGCTTCCGACCGCATCGCGTTACTTTGATTGGTTCCATACCTCAGTTATTTGCACACGCATGCCTGTAACATTTTTTTTTGGCTCTCCAGTGTAAATGTTGAGTATAAAAGAATTCTCCAACTTTGAAGGTCTACAATATCATAAATAAACAACCTACAACCTTGATTGACCAATCAAATGAACCGTAGAACCATGAAATTGGTTTTCCATATAATTCATAAATGTTCAACGTGACCATCATGAGCGGCCCGAACGACATCTACGCGATAATCGAACTCGTTCCACACTCTCATGGAACAAGTTTTATTATCGCGTATATGTCGTTCGTGCCACTCATGGTGGCCACATTGAACATTTATGAATGTATGGAAAAGAAACTTCATGGTTCCACAGTTCATTTGATTGGTCAATCAAGGTTGTAGGTGGTTTGGTTTTGATATTTTACACCTTCAAAGTTGGGGTGTTATTTTATACTCATTATGTATATGTGTGTTGTTTTTTCGTTTAATTTAGGCATTATTTAGAATGCAATTCAACCACACCCTTCTCTGTTCAAGATTATACGAGCTTAAGGACACTGCCTATCGGCTGGCAGCTGCGAAATCCCGCGAGTGCATTAATTTTAAAGATGGGCGTTTTAAACAAAATGTATTCTTCACAAATTTTTTATGAGAAAGAATATTTTCAATAAAGATAGGCAGTATGTATTTTTTGTAAAACATAAATTTTAAAGGTTCCTTGCAAACAGAACGTCGCCTCTGTAGGGAACTTATCCTAAAAAATCCACGAAGAAAACATTTTGTTAGAAAAATCTATCTCTAAAATTAACGCACAGAGGCAAATTTTTCATAAAACGAGATTTCCTATTTAAATTTCGCAGCTGCCAGACGGTAGGCAGTATCCTAAAGGGTGGCGTCTGGCCGGTAGTATTTTGCGTACCAGAGGCCTAGAAGCGTGAAAGAACTAGAGTGACCTAGGTACGCGCGTTGAGTGTCTGGTTGCCTTTACGCGCAAGGCACTGCACTGGCGTGCAGTCTTTCATTTGTGTATTTGCCTCAGAGAAATACAGTAGTGACCCTATAATTTTATGGTGTAATAAAAGACNGTGCAGTCTTTCATTTGTGTATTTGCCTCAGAGAAATACAGTAGTGACCCTATAATTTTATGGTGTAATAAAAGACATGCGTGCGGCATGTTCCTATGCTATGTTAGGTAACCTGAACCAAGTAGGCTGTACCATGCATCATACATAAAAAATTTGTTTTGATTCTCTCGAATTTTCCCTTTTTCACTTTAAAAAATGCACATTTGGACATTTAACATGAAGAATTTATTAAATGCTATTCGTAAGTATACCACGCTCAAATATACTGAATTGTTTTTAAATTGCACATGTACGACTGGAGCTCTGCTCTCGGTTTGCTGGTCTGGGCAGACGACGTTCTTAAAGTAGCGAGCTTAAAAGGTGCATCCACGTACTTATGAGCGGCCGCGGGCTCGCGGTGCTTCGTGTTCTTGTATGCCGCATATACGTGTGTGATATGGAATCATAGGAATAGTATAATATAGAGAAGTCTGGCGCAAGGGAATGGGGAATGGTGCCAGGCGCTGGCCGACCTACATCATATTTTGTCATTCCGGTCGGTCGGCGGACATCTTGGAAATGGTNGGAATGGTGCCAGGCGCTGGCCGACCTACATCATATTTTGTCATTCCGGTCGGTCGGCGGACATCTTGGAAATGGCTGACCTTGATCCATGACCTTGACCTTGACCCCGTGCCCTTAACCACGAATGACATTAAAATCAAAAATACAAAAAATATCAGAAAATGATAAAAAATTCCAAAAATTTTATAAAAAAAAGTAAAAAAATTAAATAATTATTTAAAGATGTAAATGTTGGAGGTTCGGGGTTCGATGACACGTGGATCGACTAAGCTCCCGACACTACCAACTCTCTCCAAGTTGTCCAGTGACCATCTCGTCAACCATGTATATGTTGATGACCTTGACCTTCTACCTTGACCTTGGATGACCTTGAAGCCAAAAAATTCTAACAAATCCTAAAAAAATTGATGTTACTCCCCATCTGTGGTGTACAGGTGGTTTATAGGGTCTACAGTTAAGGTTAACTGGCACAGACTATATGTGTCTTTTAGGTTGAGGGTATATCACGCAATGACTTCATCACGACTTCTTAGTTTTGAACAGGTTTATTTAGAAGGAATTTACTCATACATTCCCGGCACTGTTACGGGACTTTATACATACTTTCCTGGCACCTCGGCCCGAGAATTTACTCATACTTTAACGCCTCGCGAGTTCTGGCCTGTAGGGCTGGTTACACTGTTCTGGCTACGCTTCTGATGCTGTAGGGGCATTAGGTGACAGGACAGGTCCCTGAGTGACGATGGGGTTACTTATATGCTCATGTTGCGTGGTGGTTGTTCAGGCAGTTGATGAAGTCTGGTGATCTGGACGGTCCTGTTAAAGGCCCTCTGTGGTTGGCTTGTTGCACGCAGCTGGCTTCCTCTCGATGTGGCGCCCCTCGTTGGAGCTCACCATTCGCTCCCATTCTCTGCATAGGGTAGTAACTGACTGCTTACTACCCTACCACGTCCCAGCGAGAGACCCTATGTGCGGGCACCCACCCGTCCTTCTCGGCTATGGGCTGCACTGGACTAATCCCACTAGCTCGAAATGGCGCTTCTCGTAGGAGTTCACCACTCGACTCGGCCTTATTGGTGCATTATAACTGAAAGACTGGTAACTGACTGACTGATGTGGTAACTGACTGACCGACTGACTCGTGTCCCGGCGTGGTGAAACTACTCGTCCGACATGACTCTGGTGGCGGTCTCTAATTCTGCCCTGCGTTCCGCGTCTAGCATCTCGCATCCCGATTTGGCTGACCCCTTAATGTCGTGACTGACTACCTTCGCATTCCGGGGTGGCGGTACCGAACTCCGCGCCACCTGCTGCTCGTTGCTTTGACTGTCTCTGCGAACTGACGCGGTCGGGTACCGATATCCCAGCCCCTCTCGGCCCCGCTGAACTCTCTCTCTCTCTGCGGTGATAACGACTGACGAACTGGTCTCTCTGTGCGGTACTGACGAACTGCCTTGGACTAANCACTCGACTCGGCCTTATTGGTGCATTATAACTGAAAGACTGGTAACTGACTGACTGATGTGGTAACTGACTGACTGACTGACTCGTGTCCCGGCGTGGTGAAACTACTCGTCCGACATGACTCTGGTGACTGTCTCTAATTCTGCCCTGCGTTCCGCGTCTAGCGTCTCGCATCCCGATTTGGCTGACCCCTTAATGTCGGGACTGACTACCTTCGCATTCCGGGGTGGCGGTACCGAACTCCGCGCCACCTGCTGCTCGTTGCTTTGACTGTCTCTGCGAACTGACGCGGTCGGGTACCGATATCCCAGCCCCTCTCGGCCCCGCTGAACTCTCTCTCTCTCTGCGGTGATAACGACTGACGAACTGGTCTCTCTGTGCGGTACTGACGAACTGCCTTGGACTAACCTCTCTGTGCGGTACTGATGTACTGACCGATTGTCTACTGATCTACTAATCCCATACTGATCTACTGATCCACACCCTCCCTTTCTCTACTGCCTCTCTAAGTTCCTACACGTGTCTCTCTTGTTGGGGGAATGGGGTGGGAGGAGGCGCAGTATAACGAATAATGCTTACACGTGCCATGGTTCCTTATGGTTGGGGGGGGTAAGGTGGTGGTCTGCGCCCTGAAACTTCTCCTGTCAGCTTATTCTTCCACAGTGTGTGTCCAGATTGTCCCGTGGTTAGCTAATCGTGGGGGGGGGAGGAAGATTCGTGGCACCCTTTCCAAGCTTGTCAGCTGTTTCTTGGTGCGTGTTTTCAACTTCGCGCTGAATACGCCTGACTATCTCATCATTTCTCGGCATTTACAAATTTCACGGGGTTTGCTAGGGGAAGATGGGTGGGAGGAGACCTGCGTTGTAGCGACATGTGCAAGGGCCTGGACGCGCTACATGAACTCTGCTTGACCTCTGTGTATGTGAATGAGCGACATGTGTCTTCCGAAGACCCTACACTGATTTAAGCTGGCGAGGGAGGGGGGTGGATAGTGACACATCGCTTTACTTAACACTCCTAATTATGCTATGCGTCAAATTTTAAAAATGGAAAATAAGTGTAAAAATTGAGGAAAGAATTACATCGAAGATTCCTACCAACATGTCGGATGCCAGTGGCCATGACCCCAATAACCTTGAAAACAAACACTTGAGAAAATTTTATAAAAAAATGAGTAAATTCGTAAATACTGACTTTGAAACCCATGTTGGATATTTAAGACCCTGACATTTGACCTTAACCTTCTTCCCAAGACCTTGAATAACCTTACATCCCAAAAAATCTCACAGTTGTTTTAAAAATACCCCAAAATATTTATAAAAACTACTAAATATTGTAGTTTTCGCCATCGCACTGGATTTTATCTATAAAATACACTTTTAACTTGCCTTCGGTGTTCATCATGCTCGGGTTGTATGCAGGCACCAGGATGTAGTAGAGGTGGGAATGATTCACACCATCACAGGTGTCTATGTTTTTCACAGCATCCTCATACCGTGGGTCACCTAGCCAGTACTCCACTCGCCGGAACACGGGGATGACGTTGCAATAACCTTCACCATACTTGACTCGAAGGAGCTGGTGTACATCACCTTTTGCATCGAAATTCGAGGTGGTGGTGTGATGGTAGTAGCTGTGGCGGGCGTCAACCAACTGCTGCTGGTAGCGATAGTGGTATGCATGGAGCCCCCATGTGCTGGAAGCCATTCATCGTATGTCATCGAGGTGAAGATGGTGCTGGGTCGGAGACTTGATGTGATCAGCGGCATGAGGTCGGCAGTCGCTTCGTCTGCAGAGCCGTTCATTTTTTTCACTGTATGGACCCTTTGTCGATGGAGGATATGGTGCTGGTGGTGGCAGCTGCTGCTTTGCGACATAGCGCCTTGCACCAACTGCGGAATTGAGAAGTGTCTGGAACTGAAGTGGTGCAGCCTTCGAAGCACTCCTTGCAGGGCAGGCAGTTGCGAATATCTCTGTATTGCTGCAGGTAGCCTGGATATCTCTTGTACATGTACCGAACTTCTTGGTGTGTGTTTGTAAGCAGGAATTATTTTGGTAGAAGGGCCAGTTCGTTATCTTGATATAGGGCCGCAAATTACCATAGCCTCCCATATGTGACGATTGCCAAAATTATTTTTTGCCCACTGGGACAGCACACAAACATTTGCTGCTTGGTGATAAGAAAATTCCAGGTGGCATAAACTGTATACTTTAAGGTGAGCAGGTGGCGAAGACAGCAGCAGCAGGCAGGATACTGGGTCCCGAGGCATTTTATACGCCGGTATATGAGTGCAATGGAAGGGGTAGGCAAATATGCTTGATTGGCTCTGACAAACTAGCCAATGGGAAAATAGGTATGGGTTAGGAAGGAGGGAAGCTGAAGAGGGGTTTCGGATGGGGAATAAGTGGGTTGGGATGTTGGGTTTAAGGAGATGCTGGGGGTACATAGATCCAGAAGGGCATGAGGGGGGCGTGTTGGGTGGGGGGAGGATAGATGACCAGCATGTACAACAAGAAACTTCACTGAAAATGTTTTTAATGAAATATATATATTAAAATTAAAACAGTATAACAAGTGAAATGAAAAAAAATCATGTTTTTAAGTACATTTTATCATAATTTTTATAAGAAAATTTAAGAAAAGCTAATAAAAATGTTAGTATCACACACTCTTATTCTGGAATAATAATGACAACGAAAACTTACATTTTTTTAAATATAATTTTTCCCCATACACATGATATTATATATACTTCTTTCAAACACTTGTCGCTGCACATGTCCCGATAGCCGAGTGGTCTAAGGCGTCTGCTTGCCGATCCAAGGTTCGGCATTTCGATCCCACCTACCCCCTACAATGTTTGGAGCTCTGCGAAAATTAAATTAAAAAAAGCAGTGTCCCTAGCAGCCAACTCTAGAACTAACATGGTGGCCGAGTTAGAGTGGCACCAGGACCCCTAGCAGGAGAAAGTTGAACGAAGGACAAGTGGAAACAAGATGGCAGGGTCGAACGAAGTGAGTAATAGGGTGTCACACTTCAGCAGCAATAAACAATGTTAGAGGGATCTGTGGTGCACTCTGGCAGACGTTGAGAGAAGTACAGCATGTGAAGTGCATGCGACAGATGCGAAGGGAAGTAATTGGGAAACAAAATAGTGAGCTAAAACAAAATGGTGGCTGTAAATAAGAAAGTAGACGGAAAAAAGATGGAGAACGGATAAAATATGGAGTTAAAGGAAGATAGGTCATGGAAACAAGATGGCGGACGGAAACNCTCTGGCAGACGTTGAGAGAAGTACAGCATGTGAAGTGCATGCGACAGATGCGAAGGGAAGTAATTGGGAAACAATATAGTGAGCTAAAACAAAATGGTGTCTGTAAATAAGAAAGTAGATGNACAAAATGGTGTCTGTAAATAAGAAAGTAGATGGAAAAAAGATGGAGAACGGATAAAATATGGAGTTAAAGGAAGATAGGTCATGGAAACAAGATGGCGGACGGAAACAAGATGGCCTATGAAGTTCAAGGTCAAGGACAAATCTTAGCATAATCCAATATGATGGCTGTGACATTATCCAAGATGGCGGAATTCAGGAAGGTGGCGGCGCCTCGGGGCTTCAGCCTGCAGCCCTTGTTCTCGAAGGAACTATTTCTATCTACTCTCTGCAACCCTCTCTTTGAATTAAACCTATATTGTATTACTGAAAACCGAACAGCCTCAAAGAAATGTATTTTCTTATATATACATAAAGCGTTGTTTGGATTATTGTAGTGTTTTATTTTCATACTACTCATTTATTAACAGCACTATTATGTAAATCAATCTCAATAGTAATAAATTCTATGATTTGCAGATGATTGTGAAGAAAATGTTAGTAACTTACTTCAGCATCGACAACGTGCAATGGTAGGAAATTTTATAGTGTCATACATGTGGAAAGTAGATATATTTAGAGTTCTCCAAATAATCATAGTTATTTCGACTACCATTAATTATAATTTAGACTGTACTTTAAAGCCATAAAAATAAACGAGATATTAAAAACTGAACAATATGAATGTCGCCAAGTGAAATCTGGCCATTCGTACATATACTTAATTACATTCATAACGCCGGTTAAAAAGCCACCTAAACTATAAACGAATATTAATTCGGTATACAAATGTGTGAGAGTGAAAAATTAAACTTAATATTAAACCATATTTGCTTATATGTTGCCTTCACGATTGAGGAGTATTCTGGAGCATCAAGTAGCCGTGCTAGTTTATCAGAGCCCACCAAATTGTAATGTATTTCACAGTCCTTTACGTAACTATATAATTTAGAACCGAAAATGTACCAGGAATACCAAATTCGTCAGCCATGTCATGCTAAACAATTAATTACATTTTCAGTTAGTTGAAAAGTTAAATTAAATCAAAAACGGCATTTATCCTTAATCTATTTTCTTTATTAACAAACGGAATGAGTTTGTCACAGAAGATTAAACTACATATTTTCTCGTTGTTTAAAACTAAACATTTTTTACGACGAGTTACAAAGGCGCTGGAAAGGCATGCCTTATCCATTCGCCTTCCC